>JAJOOS010008336.1:0-64071 GCA_029582725.1 Solanum chiquidenum | reverse complement strand
TTTTAGAAAATACATTGTCACCTCCAAAAATTCCAAAATATGGCTTTCTCTCTTTCCATTCAAGCATTCCATGAGAGATATGAGTCACACCCAAGACTAATAGTACTAAGTTCAAATCTAAAAATCCTTTCCCATTGAGGTACAATAATTGAAGCACACCCAATGTCAACTTCACGCAATCACTCGCATACCAAGTTTCAACTACCATTCAAACCATCATATATCTCATGCCATAACCAAGAGAAAATCTTGGTCACCCCAATAATTCTATATACTATGAGCATATAACCTCTATTTACTATCAAGTATCTATGTAACACATCACACCAGTCTGTGTAGTCTCATCTAAAAATAGTAGTTTCAATCCCCTCAAAATCCTCAATAACTATGAATAACTGTAGGTCCATACTGTTGCGTATCCATAAGTCACCTACCATAATCTGAATAATTTAGCCCTCTATAACAACACCTAATCTTACATACCTCACTATTTTTCACCCAATTCAAAACCCAATCTTCATAGGAATTGCTGAGAAATATCTAGTAAGTCTATACCGAACCAATTTACAACCACAATCATATTAGAACTTATATATGAACATCCATACATCCTTCAACTTCGAACCAAGAGTCTATATGAGAGATCTTATTCCTTCACATCTCTTCAATCCTTCTCACGACGCAAATTTTAAATACCTTGAACTCTTCAATACACCAGACTCTTTTTCCTTTCATTGACCTGCTAACCAAACTTATCCATTGACCAACAACCCATGACATTTTATCTTATACTCTAAACCAAAACTTTTAAGAGAAACCATTCCTCAAGTCCTTTAAAAATCAAAAGTAACAAGTATACAATCCAAACAATGCACAAGTCCTTCCAATTGCTCAATACACCACACCATTAATTATTTCTTACCCGATCAATTTATATCTTGACTAAATCTCCTATCACGAATGTAGACTTACAATGAAGAACTTGAATTTTGATTCCAGTTGTGTAACCCAATCCCTTTATCTATCAACATTAACTCATACCTTGAAGATTTTAATAAATTCACGTATCTTAGCCTATAATTAATCGTCTCTACATGGATCTTATCGTATCCTTCGTTAAAAATTCAACCATACCAATTACCAAACTCAAAACCATAAAAAAAACTTATCACCACACTTGAGTCAAACGTTTGTAGACTTCTTTTTTAAATCTTATCCAACAACTTTTAACTGATATGAATGACGTGTAACACTATCACATTAATGTGGGCAAAACAGATGGAACCACATGTTTCTGAACCCAATTCTCCACTCTTTCTAAAGATACATCATTGGCCATTACAATTAGAGTAAAAATCATTGCTCTCGCTTCCTTCCGAAGGCTACACTACATCCCACTAATTCTTTCCATTATGACTCCAGCTTCTTTCAATTCTATTCGAGCGACATCCCAACTCCTCATAAAATTTTCGATACAACCACACTACTCACAAAATAATAGCAAACCACAACCTTAGATACTTGTAAGATGTCATTACAATATAAAATTCGTTTAACCAACAATCTTTATTATATAGTTGCATCTCAATCACAATCCATCACGAACTCTTATTACCATCATGCTCAGTTAGCTCTTGTCATCACCACGATTCAACCTTTTCATTAATATGACACCTTAAACCCAATTATACCGATCAAATCCAAAAGACTAACCCACTTTTATATGCACTTTTTACTAAAATTTTCAATTACCTTCACACAAGTATACTTTTTCGGACTTCCCTTACCCATAAGCTTGTCATTCTAGTATCTATCCATTCTCTTGGGACTTAAGATGAAATCACCGGTCCTTATTTAGAACCCTCGGGATGCACTTCACAACCTAAGCACATTAATATCGTACCAAAGATCCACCACTAAAATCTTTCTTATAAACAATGTTTTAATTCAAGTGCCCATAGTAACAAATTAATTGGCTTCTCAAATATGAATGCAACATCAAATCTCATTATACGAGCATATGATACAATTGATAACTTCTTAAGTAGTTAGTATTCACACTTACAATCGACGTTTCCATTTTCATATAACACTAGTAGCACATCGTGAAAGTTCGTTGGATCCACCACTAGAACACATAATACCTACCGAGAAGATTGTACCCAAATAGCCCACACATTTCTGCCCATTAAGTAACTATAATACACTATAAAACTCTTTCAGTCTCTCATCCAACGCGATATGCATTCCTTCGTAGATCAGGTCCATAACAAGAGTAACACAGTCCATAACTCTAACCAAGTAAGAATTGGTACCATTGTAATAGTCGTATCATGGCCCTATTGATATACACTCAATCTATGAAAGATTCTGACCTCAATTGGCACAACATTATTCTCATCATTCGCTAAGCTATCCATAGATGTTATCACAACTTTACTAATTGTAGTTTCCAAAGTTACATGTCCATCATTTATCCATCTTTTTAATCATTCAACTTACAATTGTTAAACCACTCTAAGTATTGTATATACCACACAAGTACTATTCTCTTTACTAGGGTAACTAACCTTACTCAACCCCTTCAAATATGATCACACATTCTTTTCATAAGTATATTACTTCCATCTTAATACCAGATCTAACATCTAACCAATACATGACACACCAACTACTCACATGAGGAATCACACACGAGTCATCAATTTAAGTGAGAGTGAATGAAATAAAGCGATACAATCAGAACATACAAATGATGCACGATAGAGATTCAAGAAGTGAAGAATTTTCTTACAAGTCATTACAGCCTCTCGAGGATAAGTACAGACGTCTCCGTACCGATCCTCGAGACTCTACTTAGACTCGGCTTGTATACACATGAGACCTACGAACCTGGGGCTCTGATACCATTTTATCACGACCCAAAAATAGACATAATGGCACTCGTCTTATCCCACCAAGACAAGTCAGCCAAAAGCTCAACCATTACAAGAAAATATGGAAATTTTTTAATCAACTCAAAAATACCTCCAAACTCTGGTTGTCACGTGTACAAGCCTCTAAAGTATTACAATTGATTCAAAAGAAAAACATAAGTCTCAAATGACATTGTTTCTAGAATAGAACAAGATCATAAAAATAAGTAAGAAGGTCCGCTGAAATGACAAGTAGCTACCTCACAAACCTCGGCAAGAAGCCTCAGACAAGGAGAAGAGAAAATATCACAAAGGTTTAGGCTAGTAACTTACAAAAAATGTAGAAGCAAGGAGTGAGTACCAAACCACACGATACTCAGCAAGTAAACTTCTAAACACAAGCTAAGAGAATAGAATACGGGTACTCCTTACACCCATCCGAACTTCCACAACTACAACCTGCATAAAACCAGTCCAACCTAACAGTTCACAGTTTACATAACACACAACTCAACAACAACAATCTAACAAATTACATCTCCTCAACAACAAACTCAATATTCATCAATCACAACTTCTACAGAAAGGCACTCACAAGATGAGCAACACACAAGATCAAGTTCATCAATGATAAAAATGTGCAATGCAATGAAATGAAGTGTCAAGTATAGTGATGCATGTCTGACCTAACAATACACACCCGTTGTCTCTTAGTCTGGGACCCATGGGGGACATATTTGTCCATGCATTCATCGCGGCGATGATAATTTTCATAACATTACACAATTCACAACAACACAATCGTGATACAACACAAATAATGAATCAATAAGCCTTTCAAAATCATTCTCAACACATCACACACCAATAATTAATCACATTGCCTTTTATTACCCCTTTTTCATCGTTAGAATTATTCAACATGGACAAGTCAACCCATCACCAAGTCCCATTACTCCCCAATGCATACCACAAGAAAATACACGACTCTAAGTACTTAACAAGGGTTTAGAAATCCACTTGCCTCAATCAATCAAGAATTCACTCCGGAACTTGAGCCTTCCTCTTTCGTTGAACTTCCAACTCAAAGCAATCTATTCAAATAAATTACTACAATAAGATTTTGAAACTAACAACACCCAACTCTATAATCACCCAACTCTATAATCAAGTTCCTAACTTTCAAGCTTAGGATTAAGTCTCAATTTATCCAATACCATAACTCTAATGATATTCATATAATTTAATACCCTTATATTTCATTATCTATCTCAATCTTTCTTCCATACCGTAAATATACCCTAAGATTAAAATTCCAATCCACATCTCGACTACAATAATTTTTAAGAAGAAGACGATTATAACCCACCATGAAATTTCACTAATTAAATATGTAACCTCGATGTTCCCTGTTTTCGTTCCAAAATTGATACTTATAATAAAGAGAAAATTGTAGTACACACAATAATAATATTATAAAAATCATATAGTGGCACCCCTTTTACCCTTTACAAACTCATCCTTTAAAATCAATAGTATGACTTCCAAACTTAATTTTTATCTACCCTCTTTAATAGTTTGTCATTATTCAATGATGACTTCCACAAATTCTTGTTTCCTAATCCTAAAGGAATAACCACATATATAATACATTAGGATATTAACTCTACTGTCAACAATTTATTATTATAAATAATGGCAAGAGATGTAACATAAATAAGGTTTATCAGGAGTGATTCTTACCCAAAAATTCATATCTGAAGGAATTGCCTCCTCTCCGCGTATTTGTGCTCCCCACAGTAGAAATCTTTATGGGTTTATGACTCAAACGTAGTTACCTCATTTTACTACTAATTTATTCTTTTTATATGGGTAAATGGTATAGGGTATTTAATAAAATATGGGTTTGGCCTATTAATTACTTACTAAAATTAACTATTTAAAATTTACCCCTTAATTAAATAATCGTAGTCAAATGAGTAATTCAAAATTTTCTAACCAACTTCACAAACTAATCCAAAATGACTAGGACAACTATCGAGAAGGGTAAAACAAAAAATTTAGAAAATTTCGAAAAATGACTTGTCGGGTCATTACATTTCTAGGCAATGAAGTTTATCAAGAATTACTTGCGGAGTCAAATGACTGATAATTTTTTTAGTGGTTGTTTGGCGCCTTCAGTAGAAAAAGATGTATTTGATAATAATTCTAATGATGCTATTATTAAGACATTTCAAGATATGAAACCTCGTAGAGTATAACTGTAATGATGTAGGTAGTTGCATTTTCAATTGTAAAATTATATTTTGATAGGCTTCACTATGTTTTCTTATACATTCTACGATGTGATGACTTTTGTTAGTCTATTTGAATCAAAATTGATATTTTTTAAATATTTTTTTGGTCATTTCCAATTTCATTATTGAAACATCCAAGACTCTCTTCGTGTTTGCATTCTCCATTTATGTTTGATCTAGTTAAGCTTTTAGATATATGTGCTCTAAATTAAGTATTTTTTATCCGGCATGTTTATATTTGATTTGATCCATTTATTTATGAATATTATTTGCGTGATTAATTTTTTGAACCCCTTGATGAAAATTTTATCTCCGCGCCACTGTTTATAAGATTTAAAAATTTAAGGACAAAAATAGACTTTGTGAGATAATTGAAAAATACAATATACTTCTTTTACTATCGAATTTTCAAATTTAGAAAAACATAATTCGAGAGTCATAGATATATAATGCGTGCAATAAGAAATTAACCCCCTTTTGCTAAGATAAAGGGAAGAAAATAATTGTTTCATCTCAGCTAGATGGATATATTTTGTCAACTAAGAAAAAATAAATAAAGAAAAAAATTCCCTGATACTTTTGATGCAACCACAAAAGAAATGAAGGCAACTAAAGAATTAATATTCAATAACTATGAAAATTTGAAAAAAAAATCAAGAAATGAAAACTAGGAGTAATATCAAGAAATCAAAGGATTAGTTTTTAGTACATGTTTGTATCTAACAATATTTTCAAGGTATCAAATATCATTTCTCATCATCTTCGTAAAATAAGGATAATGATAAACTTTTGTACAAGAAATCAATATTTTTTTTAAAACAAATTGAAAATTTTCTTTTAGCTAAATCATAATTAAATTATTTACATAATATATCAATATTATTATATTCCAAAGAAAAATTCAACTTCAAGAAAAAGTTAGAGAAACAAAAAGTAATAGTTACTTTTTCTATCTTATTGCAGCGGAAGTTTTAGCAAGAGGTTTAAACAAACTTCACGAGGATTCAATGTTCAAGGGGTTTGGCATGCCTAAATGGAGTCCACCAATAAATCATCTATCTTATGTGGATGATACCATATTATTTGCTCAGGCCAGAAGGATTCAATTAGGAAAATGATGGGGATATTAAAGGAGTATGAGAAGATTTCGGGTCAATTGATCAATCTTAATAAGAGTTTCTTTTATCTACACGACAATACATCACTGATTGTGGCGATGCGATTAAGAAGAATTACGGGGATCAGGCAAGGAAATTTTCCTTTCACGTATCTAGGATGCCCGATGTTTTATGAAAGAAAGAGAAATGGGTATTATGAAGAGTTGCTCAGGAAGATACAAAGGAGACTATTGTCCTGGCAAAATAAATGGTTGTCATGTGGGGGGGAATTTATTCTAATTACTAGTGTATTACAATCGATGCCATTGTTCCTTCTCTCAGCAATAAATCTTACGAAGAGAGTGATGAATCAATTACAGCAGCTATTTGCCGGTTTTTTCTGGAGTAAATCAGGAGGAGACAAAGGGAAACATTGGATAGCTTGGAAGTAGTTATGCTACCCCAAATTGGAAGGAGGAATAGGGATGAGATCATTAAATGATGTATCAAAGGCGCTATATAGTAAGTTATGGTGGAATTTCAGAACCTCAACTTCACTATGGAGTACATACATGTGGAACAAATATTACAAGAAACAATATCCGGTGTTGGCAATGAGTAAAGGGGCTTCCCATATCTGGAAAACAATGGTGGAGGGTAGAGAAGAGGTAGAACACAATATTTGGTGGCAAATCAAATCCGGTGAGTGATGAGTCCACGATTTGGACTCTTTTAGGATATTATTTTTTATAGATTTTGTTTCCTCAAATGCATATTTTATCTCAATAACTGATGGAAACCCTTGAGTTTTATGTATTTGGAGTTAGATACAAAGCATGGACACTATTGGGCAAAAAGGAACAAAGAAAGCTAAAGGAATGAAGAAATGAAGACTTGATGATCGATGATGTTATTCAGCGAATCGCCAATATCATTCGGCGAATCGCCAAGATATCGCTTAAAGTTAAAGAATGTTGGAGCTAAAATGAGGGTGAATTCGACGAGCAGCAACTATATTCGGCGTATCACCGATCTAGTCAGCGAAGGACAACCAGGTCGCCAAAAAGTATGAAACACGATTTAAGAAAGTGTTGATGGGTGAGATGGAAGGATAAAGGGCGAATCGCGGAGTCATTCGGTAATCCCAACCTAGATCGCCTAAAGTCACAGTAGTCAGACCAAGACAAAGCGAAAAATGAAGGCGAGATAAAGAGCGATCGGTGATTCACCGATCCGTCAGCGATACCCGACTTACTTCACCGAATAGTCCTTAGCAATGACACTTCAGACTTGTTTAAATTAGTTTTGTCTAGCGAAAAAAATTCATTCGGAAAGTGAGAAAATAATTACTTACAGAGAAAACACTACCAAAGGGTTTAGTGAGTAATTTTTAGCATTATTTTGAGAGAAATTTTGTAAGAGAGGAGATTATCAATTGATTTTCATCTATAATTCTCATTTTCTACCCAACTATGGCAGTGATAATTGATTTTGATCTTCTTATTTTTGAAATGAATGATTAAAACCCTTTTTCTTGGGGCTTTGATCATGAAGCCAATTGTTGAAGTTACTTAGTGGGTGTTTGTTAGTTGCAAAGAATGGTGTTAATTTGAAGTGTGTCTAAGTTGTTGTTGTGTTTCGAGGTTGAATTGCGATACTTCGTGTATTAACTTCAGTGTTGTGCACTTGCTCGAGAGAGAGGTGTGGAACCACGGTGGCAATCTTAGCGTCCTTAGTAGCGGGTTTCCTTGGTTTTGGCTTGATAGAGTGAAACAAGTGACCCTTCCTTTGTATCCAGCTCGAGAGAGTGGATTTGATGAGGGTAAAGAGTTGGGCTTCTTTCGATTGGTGTTGAAGTTCGAGAGAATACAACATAGAAAAGGTAATTGTTCGAGAGAAAGTTACTTTATATATGGTTCGACCTACCCACAACAAATTATCCTATTATGAGCAGCAACGTTTACCCATTTTGTTGAGATTCAATAATTGGCTGATCAATTCCCCAAGTTTTACTCTAATATTCATTTTCTTGTGTTGAAGTGTAAATTTGGATTTGTAGTTAAAACCCAAAATTTGAGATTTGAACATTAATTGTGCAAGAATTGTTTGATTTAAGAGATTGTCATTGTATTTTTATTATTGAATTTGAAAGAAGTACTACTCCCTGTGGGAATGATCCCAACCCTCGGTTGGGTTATATTACTACACGTGATCGTTGACACTTGAATTGGAAGTTGTGTCTTTGATTACGTCAAACATAAAAATGGCGCCGCTGCCGGGGAGTAGCATTACTTAGAATTCTTTGATTGAAGATTTGACACTCTCAAATTCATTGGTTGTAGTTGAAGTAGTTTCGGTTGCTTTGTGTAGGTATTGGTTGGACTACGTAGAAGTGAACATGAGTGAGGAAGAGATGAATGACAGCGTAGCAGGTCATCGAGAGGGTATAGATGACATCAATAGTGTCTACAACCCAGCTCAATCGGGTGGGATGGGTGCAATTTGCATCCCACGGACTGAGGAGAATGCGATGTTTGAAGTCACTAGCACAACTCTTCATCTTCTCCAAATGAGAGGACTATATGGAGGGCTAGATCATGAAGACCCGCATGAGCATGTGAGAAACTTTACTGAGGTTTACAGCCCTTTCCATTCAAAAATGGGTCTCAAGAGTCAATTCGGCTGCAGTTATTTCCACTGTCCTTAACAGGAGAAGCTAATAAATGGTTAGGCGAGTTACCAAAAAATTCCATCACATCATGGGAGGAGCTAGTTATAGCATTTAAAACAAGATTCTTTCCTCCATCAAGGAAGATGAAACTTAGAGATGAAATTCAAAGTTTCAAGTGACGGGAGGGGGAACCCATCCATGAAACGTGGGTGAGATTCAAGAAGCTCCTACTTAAATACCCAACTCATGGGCTACCAAACGATTTGTTACTTCAATATTTCTACCGGAGTCTAGATTCGGTTAATAAAGGAGTGGATGATCAATTGGTACGAGGAGGAATAATGTTACAACCATTTTAGGTAGCTTCGTTTCTTCTGGATGACATGACTAGGATAAACCAAGCATGGTACATCCAAGAGGATCAAGTCTCTCCTTTTCATTTTCGATTAACGCAAGAGCAACTTGATAAAGAGAGAGAGGGATGAGAACATCAAAAAGATGTTGACTCAAATGGAAGTTATACAAGATAACACGAAGGGGACATGTGGAGTGTTTAGAGTTGAGGAGGGTTCTTCTTCCGGTTACTCAAGGCCGGGGGAGAATCAATGTGGGAACTCCAAGAGGTATAAGGAGGGTTTCGAACCACGCTATCTACTGTGAAGCGGAAATCAAGGTTGAAACTATCATAAGGGAGAATAAAAAAGGAGATACTATCAAGATTGGGCTGAGCAAAATGATTATTGGAGAAGGGAAGATGATTATGAGGAGAACCATACTCACTCAAGTGAAAGCCCAAAATCAAAAGGGAGTGCAAGCTGTCCTCGGGTGAATGACTTGTTGTCACTTATACTTGACAAAGTTGAAGGTTCGGATGATTTGTTGAAAGGAATGAAAGATGGCTTTTCATCATTGAACAGTAGAGTAAACTCTCATGCCGGTGCCATCAAGACACTCGAAGGACAACTGAGTTTATTATCAGCTCAGTTGAAACCAAAGAGAACAAGGGAATGTGACGATAGAGGTATTGTTGTAGTTAATCGTAGCAGAAAGGTGGCAATAGGTAATGTGATGGGAAATGAAGATGTTCATTTCCAAAAGTCATGCAACCTTTACCCAAAATACCTCCACCATTTCCCCAATGATTAAAGAAGAAAAATGAAGATGAGAAGTTTAAGAAGTTCTTGTCAATGTTCAAGACACTATCAATCCACCTCCCCCTTGTGGAAGCATTATTGGAAATGCCGGGATACACCAAGTTCATGAAAGAGTTGGTCACAAAGAAGAGGAGTTTGGATTTTGAGACAATTGAAGTTTCCCATAGTTGTAGTGCAATTATGACTACGGAGATGATAAAAAAAAGAGAAGATCCCGGGGCATTCACTATTCCTTGCACCATAGGCATGCTCCAATTCGCTAAAGCTTTATGCGATTTGGGAAGATGCATCAACTTAATGCCCTATGCGATATACAAACAACTTGGGTAGGGTGAACCGAAAGCAACCACAATGAGAATCTTGATGACAGACCGTTCAATCAAACATCATGTAGGGATACTTCATGACATCTTGGTAAAGGTTGATCGGTTCATTTTTATGGCTGATTTTGTGATTTTAGACTGTGAAATAGATGTCGAAATACCCATTATCTTGGGAAGGCCATTCTTGGCAAGCGGGAGAGCATTGGTAGATGTTGAAAGTGGAAAATTGAAGTTTTGGGTGAACGAAGATGAAGTAACATTTAATATTTGTAAATCCATGAAACACCCTAGTGATATTCATGTGGTGTCTACTGATGATGTTATTGATGAGGCGGTAGCTAGTGTAAGCCATTTGATGTGCATAAATGAACCCCTTGAAGTTGTACTTGCTAATTATGATGAATCCAAAGTTGAGGGCTATGAGGAAGTAGTAGCTGCCTTGTCGGGATTAGGAGGGTATTCCAAGACTCCAATCAAGTTGGATATTGACCTAAAAAATAGAGACAGTCCTCCCACAAAGCCATCAACAGAAGAACTACGTAATCTGGAATTGAAAGCTCTTCCCTCTCATCTTCGATATGCTTTCTTGGGGGCAAATAACACTTTACCGGTGATCATTGCAGCTGAATTTCTTGAATGGCAGGTGAAATTGCTCCTTGAAGTATTGCGAAAGCATATAAAAGCTATAGGATGGACCATCGTTGATATAGTGGGCATTCCTCCCGGTATTTGTACTCACAAAATTCAGCTTGATAATGATTGTAAGCCTAGTGTTGAGCATCAATGGAGATTGAAACTACCAATGCAAGAAGTGGTAAAAAAGGGGATCATCAAATGGTTAGACGCAGGTGTGATCTACCCTATTGCGGATAGCAAATGGGTAAGCCCGGTGCAATGTGTATCGAAAAAGGGAGGTATCACTGTAGTCCCAAATGCAAAGGGGGAGCTTGTGCCAACTAGACCGGTGACCGGGTGGAGAGTATGCATGGATTATCGAAAGCTCAATTCGTAGACCGAAAAGGATCACTTTCCAATGCCTTTTATGGATCAAATGCTTGACCGGCTATCAGAGGGGGGATGGTACTGCTTTCTAGATGGGTACTCCGGTTACAACCAAATCTCTATTGCGCCAGAAGACCAAGAGAAGACCACCTTCACCTGCCCTTATGAAACGTTTGCATTTAAAAGAATTTCATTTGGGCTATGTAATTCCCCGGCAACATTTCAGCATTGCATGTTATCCATTTTTGCGGACATGGTAGAAGACTATATGGAGGTATTCATGGATGACTTTTTAGTCGTAGGGGATACATTTGAAGAATGCTTGGCACACTTGGGGCAAGTACTCCAAAGATGTGTGGAAACAAACCTGGTTCTGAATTGGGAGAAATACCACCTCATGGTGAAGGAAGGCATAGTTCTTGGGCACAAGGTGTCACAAAAGGAATTGGAAGTCGATAAGGCAAAATTCAAGTGATTGAGAAACTACCTCCGCCGATTTTAGTGAAGGGTGTTTGCAGCTTCTTGGTACATGCCGGTTTCTACCGGAGGTTCATCAAGGACTTCTCAAAGATTGCACACCCCCTGTGCAAACTCTTGGAGAAGGAAGTGAAGTTTTATTTTGATGACACTTGTATGGCGGCATTTCAATGTTTGAAATAAAAATTGGTATCCACCCCGGTCATTATCAACCCTGATTGGTCCGAATCTTTCGAAGTAATGTGTGATGCTAGTGGCACGGCATTGGGGGTTGTATTGGGGCAAAAACACAACAAAAATTTTCACCAAATTTATTATGCAAGCAAGACTCTAAATAGTGCTCAACATAACTATACCGTCACTAAACAAGAGTTGTTTGCAATAGTTTATGCATTTGAGAAATTTTGGGAATACTTGTTAGGCACTAAAGTGATTGTTCACACTGATCATGATGCACTCCGTTACCTTATGGAAAAGAAGAATGCAAAACCAAGGTTGATAAGGTGGGTGCTACTATTACAAGAATTTGACTTTGAGGTAAATGATAGAAGAGGCTGCGAAAATCAGGTGGCTGACCACTTATCGAGGTTGGAGGGCAAGGAGAATGACGAGCCTGAGGTTGACATAGATGATTCCTTCCCCGATGAACAAGTGTTTGCAATATCTCACAAACAAACTCCCTAGTATGCAGATTTTGCAGATTACATTGTGTGTGGACTAATGCCAGATGAGCTGAACTTCTACCAACAAAAGATGTTCATGTTCGACGTTAAAAAGTACTTTTGGAATGAATCATACTTGTTTCAAGAGTGTGCAGATCATATCATTAGAAGGTGTGTTCCGGAAGAAGAAACGGTAGGAATTCTACATGCTTGTCATGCATCTCCAGTTGGAGTCCACCGTAGCGGTGTGCGCACAGCCGCTAAAGTTCTCCAAAGTGGATATTACTGGCCATCCCTCTACAAGGATGCGCATGAATTTGTAAAGAAATGCGCTCAATGTCAGAAGCAAGGTGGAGTGTCTAAAAGGCACGAGTTACCCCTTGCTCTTATTTTAGAAGTGGAACTATTTGATGTTTGGGGAATCAATTTCATGGGTCCATTTGTGAGCTCATTTGGAAATAAATATATCTTGGTGGTTGTAGATTATGTTTCCAAATGGGTGGAGGTTGTTGCACTTCCAAACAATGAAGGAAAACGCATTGTCCAATTTCTGAAACGCTACATCGTTGCGAGATTTGGCACTCCTAAGGCGATTATTAGTGATGGGGGATCCCACTTTTGCAACAAGTGGTTCTCCGATGCATTAAGCAAGTATGGGGTGAAACACAAAGTAGAAACCCCATATCATCCCCAAACAAGTGGCCAGGTCGAAGTGTCAAACCGGGAGATCAAAAGCATCTTGACCAAGATAGTGAATACCAACAGAATTGATTGGTCTCGCAAGCTCGATGACGCACTATGGGCATATCGGACCTGTCACGACCCGAGTCTACACCTCAAAAGCAACACAACGTACTCGACCCCGAAGGGTCTTATACTAGCCTCATAGCATTCATTCATCGCATAGGTAATAGAAATAGTACGGAATTAAGACTTTTTATTCAAAAAGCCATACAATCTATCATTCCAAAACATTTAAACGTAAGTGGAAGTCTATATCTCACTTGGCCAACTTAGACACAATCTTTAACAAAATAGGGTCACGGCCCTTTACAATCGAAGTCTTAACAATAGTCTTAAAAAATAAAAGAACTAGAAATAATAAAAGTCCTTGTCCTCGATCTAAGAGGACATACCCAAAATGTCTTGGAGAACTCTATTCCAAGCTTGACTAGGAAGGATCAAATTGAGTGCCAATCCCTACACTTCATAAAGGTAAAGAAAATATGGGTTAGCACATAAAGTACTAAGTATGATAGCCATGCAAAAACATGCTCAAAAAGGACATTTGTTTGAAAGTATTGATATATGCCATTTTAGTAAAACTTCTTGAACATTGATAAAAGAGGCATAACATAAGTCACAACCAACATGCAAGACACATTTTTCACACTTGAACAAAATCACATATAAACCTCATAACATTCATTCATCGCATAGGTAATAGAAATAGTACGGAATTAAAACTTTTTATTCAAAAAGCCAGCCAATCTAACATTCAAAAACATTTAAACGCAAGTAAAAGTCTATATCTCACATGGACAACTTAGACACAATCTTTAACAAAATAGGGTCACGACCCTTTACAATCGAAGTCTTAACAATAGTCTTAAAAAATAAAAAAACTAAAAACAATAAAAGTCCTTGTCCTTGATCTAAGAGGACATACCCAAAATTGTCTTGGAGAACTCTATTCCAAGCTTGACTAGGAAGGATCAAATTGAGTGTCAATCCCTACACTTCATAAAGGTAAAGAAAATATGGGTTAACACATAAAGTACTAAGTATGATAGCCATGTAAAAACATGCTTAAAAGGACATTTGTTTGAAACTCTTGATATATGCCATTTTAGTAAAACTCCATGCACATTGATAAAAGAGGCATAACATAAGTCACAACCAACATGCAAGTCACATTTTTCACACTTGAACAAAATCACATGAATCACATTATCTCGTTAAGACCAACATCTAAGACAACTCTAAGTCATACTTGTGCAATGTGCAAGTAGCATCCCATACTACAACTCACACTACGTACTCCTTTGAAGTCACCATAGACAAGGCACATTCATATGCAACAACTCATAACAAGGAAGTAACTCATGATACAAACCAAGTATAGCATGCATCTTTACATTTAAACATATAAAAGTCAACATTCTTCATTAGCTTCAGTACATTAAGAGCATCTTCATTCATTAAACATTAGATCACTATTCTCATAAATGTCATTATAAGAGCCCATTCATTTCATTAACATTATAAGGAACACACCATGACCTCCCTCAAATGTCTAGTTGTGCAATGCATAGATGGCGTCCCATACCACCACCCACACTAAGTAGTACATCCTTAAGAAGCCATAGTTCATTAACATTCTTTGTGGGGGTAAGTCTTAACCGACATAGACCATGTGAGTAATTCATGGAATCTCAGTGTCACCCTTACCGGATAAGGGATTCCTACTTGCCTATGGTAGGACCATTGTTCTTTAGCTTAAGTGGATCCACTAGCTAGACCTATGTGGGCACATAGTTATGGTATAGGGAGATTTCTACTAGATAAACCACCTCAACTAACGTATGAGTATCCATCTCAAGAGATTGCTACTAAGTGCCCTCAACTCATGTATGAGCACCCATCTCAATCCATATCCACTCGGTGCTTAGCATTATTCCCCATGGAGCATTTGACATTCATTACATTCATTCATTATTATGGGATAAGAGATTGCTACTAGATACCCCACCTCAACTCACGTGAGGGCATCCATCCCAAACCCAACAATCATTCATTCCTTGGAAATCTCATAGATTCAAATATGAGAATATCCTTTCACATAAGAACCCCCTTATTGTGAGAAAGTCCTTTCACAACAAGTCATTATCATTCATTAGGGTACAATTGAGAATAGCCTTTCAATGGACTCATCATCATTACCATTATCATATAACTTCATTCATTATTCATTCATGGGTAGGTGTATGTGAGAATGACCTTTCACATAAAACCTCATCATTAATAGGTGTTAGTTGAGAGATAACATTCAATCATAACACACTTTCATTCTAAATATGATCATTATACATTCATTAAAATCACACACATACTTTACTTCATGATCACACATAGATCCTTCACATATAGAGGTACAAATAAGATATCCATCAATTCAATACCACAATATACATAGTAAGTAAACACCTCCACCTTTCAAGTGGATCAACATTTCTAACACAATTCTAATTCAAGATGAAATTAGGTCATAACTTGCCATTTCAAGGCCATGATAAAAAGTCACCAACACACCAACAATTTACTATAATTAAGGCATGTATAATGATTCAATTTAGCAATCTAAATCAATTTAGGCATAATCCATCCATATTCAATCATGATCATCAAACCCACTTCATAAGGTACAATTTAGGAATTAAGAGAAATCATGGGTTCATTGAGTATTTTCAACATAAATCATCAAATAAACACCAATACAATCATAATTTGTCATTAGAAACCATTTGAAAATGTTTGATGAAAGAACCCATGAGATTGAGTAAAACCCTAAATTTTTCATACTTTGAAATCACCTTCGAATTAGCTCCTTGAATGAAAATTTAGACAAGGATCAAGACTACCATACCTTGCTATTGATTCCCACGAAATCCCCTTGAAAATACTTTGAAAACCTTGAAGATTTTGACCTTGGAAGCTTGGAGTCTTCACCTTCTATAGAAGTTCTAGAAAGAGATCTTTTGGAGGGGAGGGGAGGTTTTGATTTGGGTGATGAAGTATAAATGAGTGTTTTAATGTTTTAATGTTTTAATACTCTTAAAATATCATAATACACCTAAAATAACCGTCCATACACTTAAAATAATTAATTAACTAATTACCAATTAGACCTTACCTTGGCCGATTCTAGACAGCACACACAGGTGCCATCTACGAACCCCCATCCACGGACCCTGGATGGATTGACGGGACAGACTATCCATCCTTCATTCGTGGCTGTGGCCTATTTTGTGGGCCCTTGATCTACGGAGGCCATCCACGGGGCGTGGATGGACCTACGAGGAGTGGACCCCTTCCGTAGGTCACCCCATTTTGGCCAACTTCAAGGTTCTTTAGGGTATTGGGGGTTAGACTTAGGGTCCTCCTCAAGGACCCCTAGGGTGGTTCTTAGGGAGTTGTACCTTGATGTTTAACTCCCTAAAACCCCTCAACCAAAGCTCGGGACAACATCAAACAATAAGAAACCTCTGGAACATTTGGCGGGATACCTTCACTAGTCGGTGTATTGTCGATGTGTTTAGGCGACCCGATTTTCCTCGCCCTTTCTAATGAAAGAGGACAATGTTCCTCAAGGATCGACCGACAATGTTTCAAGTTCATTATGCAGATCGCTGAGGTGTTCGACGATCCACTACATCTACACTGATCCGCCTTCTCTGGGAATGCAATCTACTGGAACTAAGGGTGATCTAAAGAACATTAGGCGGATCACCGAAGCACTCATCAACCATTTTACTCCATCACCAACTGGGAAATTTAGTGAAGATTCCTCGTGACCCTACTCTACTTGTTTACATACTAGATTATTTTCAATTCTTGTCTGTTTTTATTTATTGTTCATATTTATTTTATTTGCGATAAATACTCGCTCTCTACCCACATTGGGGACAATGTTGACTATTTTTGGTGGGGGTGTGGAGATTGCTCAGTGTCCTTAGCGTACCTCCTCCTCATTTTGACAACACCCCTTATTTGTGTGGAATGTGGATGTTTTTGTGCAAATTTGAGTATCGGCTTGATCAATACTGATGACTTGAATAGTTCTCTGCTCGAACATAAATGGATGCCGGCTACGAAGAGACCAATTGAAGTTGCATAGACAATATGTGAACTCTTTGCATCTCGTTGTGACTAGCCAATTCTCAAATCGAGTCTTTGGTAATGAACATTGCACACTAGCGAAAGTGTGAAGTCTTGTTTGGATTTGGTGTAAATGCCTTGTGTGATGAGCTTACCGTGAACCATTCATGATGACACCTAGAATTTTCTTCGTTGGTTCGGTTGACTAAGTGATGCAATTTCTTGAGATGATCTTAGGCAACTTTAAAGAGTGTGAACCACTGTAAAATTATACCTCTTTTATGGCTTACCTTGTGAGTGTGTGAACCTCTTTTGAGCACCATTTGATCCTAAACCTTTTCTTAAAAGAAACTAGATAACATTGCTACCTTTTATTGACCCATTACCCATAATCCTTATGATCTGTGGTTTGTTTGAATAGCCAACTTAGGCCAAAAACCTAAGTTAGGGGTGTGGTGAAAAGAGAAGGCAAATCAAGTAAACGCAAAGAAGTCCCTTATTCCCATGTTTTGAGAAAAATGGAACCTTTCCATATAAGAAAAAGAAGAAAAGATTGAAAAAGAAAGAAAAAGTTGTGAAATAAAATTGTGGAAATACAAAGAAAATGGGGTTCCCAATGACTCATGGAAGATGAATAAGAGGTGACTTTTGAACTTGAATGAAATTGATAAAGAGAAGGAAAGAAGGTGTTGTTCACAACACATTTCATAAGGATGTTCAGCCTATAAGCCTAAATGACCATACCATTACACTCAACCCCAATACAAGCCTTGAAAAAGACCTTTTTGATCTTGAATGAGCTGAAGCAAAAGTCGATTGGAAAATAAGGGCAAACCTATGGGAGAAATCATGCATTGTGTTTATCTTTTTGAGTGAGAGTGTTGATCCTGATTCCGGAACCTTAAATGATTGAACCATTGTGTATGAACATGGAATCATTCTTCGTGTGAGGGCATTTGAATACCTCTGTGGAGCCTGAACTTGCATTTGCAGCAAGTATAGTGAGCTTGAGATTCTTTGATAATGGTGAGTCACAACTTGAAACTTTAAGTGCACAAGTGATCCTTGCATGAGTAAGTTGAGACTGTGTGCATTCATAATTGAGTCTTGTGTAGCGTTGTTTGAGACATCCTTTCTGAACTGCTGGAATTGAGTTTTACTTGAGGACAAGCGAAAGTTTAAGTTGGGGGTGTTGATGAGTCCACGATTTGGACTCTTTTAGGGCTTTATTTTTTATACACTTAGTATCCTCAAATGCATATTTTTTCTCAATAACTGATGAAAACCCTTGAGTTTCAGGTATTTGGAGTTAGAGACAAAGCATGGACACTATTGGGCAAAAAGGAACAAACAAAGCTAAAGGAATGAAGAAATGAAGACCTGATGATCGATGAGGTTATCCGACGAATCGTCAATATCATTTGGTGAATCGCCAAATCACCAAGATATCGCCTAAAGTTACAGAATGTTGGAGCTAAAATGGGGGTGAATTTGGCGAGCAACAACTATATTCAGCGTATCGCTGATCTAGTCGACGAAGGACAACCAGGTCGCCAAAAAGTACAAAAGAAGATTCAAGCAAGTGTTGATGGGAGAGATGAAAGGATAAAGGGCGAATCGCGGAGTCATTCGATGATCCCGACATAGATCGCCTAAAGTCACAGTAGTCAGACCAAGATAAAATGAAAAATGAAGGCGAGATGAAGAGCAATCGGTGATTCACCGATCCGTCAGTGATACCCGACTTACTTCGCCGAATAGTCCTTAGCAGTGACACTTCAGACTTGTTTAAATTAGTTTTGTCTAGAGAGAGAAATTCATTCATAAAATGAGAAAAGAATTACTTAGAGAGAAAACACTACCAAAGGGTTTAGTGAGTGATTTTTAGCAAGATTTTGAGAGAGATTTTGTAAGAGAGGAGATTATCAATTGATTTTCATCTATAATTCTTATTTTCTACCCAACTATGGGAGTGATAATTGATTTTAATCTTCTTATTTTTGAAATGAAAGGCTAAAACCCTTTTTCTTGGGGTTTTGATCATGAAGTCAATTGTTGAATTTACTTAGTGGGTGTTTGTTAGTTGCAAAGAATGGTGTTAATTTGAAGTGGGTCTAAGTTGTTGATGTGTTTTGAGGTTGAATTGCACTACTTCGTGTATCAACTTCAGTGTTGTGCACTTGCTCGAGAGTGAGGTGTGGAACCGAGGTGGAAAACTTAGCGTCCTTAGTAGTGGGTTTCCTTGGTTTAAGCTCGATAGAGTGAAACAAGTGACCCTTCCTTTGTATCCATCTCGAGAGAGTGGATTTGATGAGGGTAAAGAGCTGGGCCTCTTTCGATTGGTGTTGAAGTTCGAAAGAATTCAACATAGAAAAGGTAATTGTTCGAGAGAAAGTTACTTTATATATGATTCGACCTACCCACAACAAATTATCCCATTATGAGCAGTAAAGTTTACCCATTTTGTTGAGATTCAATAATTGACTGATCAATTCCCCAAATTTTACTCTAATATTTGATTTCTTGTGTTGAAGTGTAAATTTGGATTGGTAGTTAAAACCCGAAATTTGAGATTAGAACATTAATTGTGCAAGAATTGTTTGATTGAAGAGATTGTCATTGTATTTTTATTATTGATTTTGAAAGAAGTACTACTCCTTGTTGGAACGATCCCAACCCTCGGTTGGGTTATATTACTACACGCGATCATTTGACACTTGAATTGAAAGTTGTGTCTTTGATTACGTCAAACACCAGTGAGGTGAGTTTTTGGTTTGATAACTGGACGAAGCAAGGAGCTTTATTCTACACGGATAATCAAAGGGGCAGAGAGGAAGAAATAGAAGTGAATAGATTCATCACAAATGATGTATGAGATGTTAAGAAGCTGAGCCAAGTGTTGTCCAAAGAAATGGTGGAGTATATCACTGAAGAAATAAGGTCACGTATATTGGAGAAAGAGGATAAACCTTGGTCGATGGGTAATACGAATGGGAATTTTACAGTCAAATCGGCTTTTGAAATGGTGAGACACAGAAAGAAGAGGGAGGCGTGGGGATAATATGTGGGGCAAGCACATTCCTTTTAAGATGAGTTTTTTAGTATGGAGGATATGGAAGGGCAGAATTGCAACAGAGGACAATCTTTATAAAATGAGGATTAGTATGGCATCAAGGTGCTACTGTTGCGACTCTTTTGAGGAGGAGACCACGCAACATCTTTTTCTAACAGCTCCCATAGCCCAAAAGCTATGGAAGCATTTTGCTTCCTGTGCAGGTATTCCACAACAAGGAGTATTGCGACAAATGATAACAACATGGTCGGAAGTTACTACTCCTATCAAACTGAAAATCATATTTCAGGCAATCCCAATCATTATACTGTGGGAACTATGGAAAAGAAGAAATACAAGACATGGAAGAGATATAACTCTAGAGAAGCTGAAGCATCAGTGTATTCACTCTATTGATCAGATGATAAAATTGAAATACCCATGGATAAGAGTACCTAAAGAGTGGACAGATATAGTCAAGATACTGCAGGAATACAAACCTAAGTTGCACTACTATGCAGTGAGCTGGAAGAGACCTCATCAAGGAACAATTAAATGCAATACGGATGGAGTGAGTAGAGGGAATCCTGGAGAGAAAGCATATGGATTTTGTTTGAGGGATGATCAAGGAGACATTATATATGCGGAGGCAGGGGGATTAGGGCATAGAACTAACATGGAAGCAGAAACTATAGCAATTCTTAAAGCACTCAAGCATTGCAAAGGTAACAACTACAGAAATTTTGTCCTAGAAACAAATTGTCCAAGTATTAAAAATGTAGTACGCAGTGAATGGAAGGTCCCATGGCAGCAGACAGGAAATACAGGAGATAATTAATTCAACACAAGCACAGATTCAACATGTGTTCCGAGAGGCTAACAGACTAGCAGATAAATTAGCAAATGAAGCATGTGAACAAGAGACTGCAGTACAGATCCATACATTTCAACAACTATCAGGGGAATGAAGGGGGATTGTGAACACAAATAAAGTAGAAATACCCTCTCTGCGAATTAAAACAAGAAAAATTATAGTATTGAGGATTAACAGAGCAACACACAGTTATGTTATGTACAGAACGCCATGAACAAACATACATTACTGTGAATAAAACTAAGCTACCTAGCCTGGCTATGTCAGCTTACAGAAAGTTCCAATTGCAAAAAATGATGCCTTCAAGTCAGGTAAGGAGAGTAGACGCTGAGACTGAAGAGGAAATCATATATGAACCAGACTGTGAGCATCTTGAAATTTCTATGTCCGCTTCAGCTGGAAAGGAAAAGATCATATTGGTGAATGAAGAGGAAGAAAAGATTGAGCCACTGGAGTATTCCACTGCAAAGGAACACCAAATCAGGAAGCTGGGAATGAAATATGGAAATGACAAGGATGAAACCTTTTTAGCATTTTATGTTTTTGCTTTGGGTCGGAATTTTCGGGCCTTTGTTTGTATATATTTGTGTTGGTTGAAATAAAGGAGCAGCCAGCTCCATAAAGTTAACCAAAAAAAAATAGTTACTTTTTCTCTCAATATTATGGGTATATTATTTCATATACAATATAAGCCTTTTATAAACCCCAATTAACTTCGAAAGTCAAGTCTACCATAGTGCATGTGGGCAATGGACATACACTACATATTTTGCTTACAATACTTCACTTATTATTGATCTTTTCTTTTAAAAAAGGTAAACTGCATAAATTAATAGTAATATATATTTTTTAAATTATGATTCTCTTATTATTTAAAAGTTAAAGATGATACAATTGGTTTGCATCTCATAATAGCTTTTATATCATAACATTATTTATACTTACAAAATCATGCTAGGATTTCTATTTCAATGAATTTCTTTAATTATATTTGTAATTATTTTAAACTATTAATATATTTTTGCAATTTATATTATTATATTATTCTATTATATTATAAATTAAAATTTTAGAGCTTTTCATGCCTTTAAATAGGGGTGTTCATCGGTTAGTTTTGGATCGGTTATTGGTCAAAACTAAAATCAAACCAATTTAATTGGTTTTTAAATTATCAAATACCATATTAAACCAAATACACAATACATTTATTGGCGTGATTGTTATCGATTTCAGTTTGATTTGGTTAAGTTATTAACTATACACAAAATCTGAAAAAATGATTTTCAAAAGAGGAAGAAAAAGAAAATATTTCATTCAAAACGAAAAAATAATTAGAACGACTAACATTACAGAACTTTCGTTCACTGAATTTACTGTGAATAAAGCTTCAAAATTCACCATTTTATCCTAGAAGCAAGAGATAATGAAATTCCTAGTCATACCGAAAATTGCGATTGAGACTCACATACATAAAATAAATAAGATAAATATTTTCGTCTGGAACGTTTTTGCTTTCATAAATAAATTATACATAAAATTTGTTGAAAACATATTGAAGGTCCTTAAAATTGTTTAAAAATAATACATTATAATAATCAAATATATGTATATAATTTATCGATCGGCTCAGTTATTTTCTTAAGATTTTTTTTTAATAAAACAAAAATCAATCCATACTAACAATTTTTTAAACAAATCAGACCCAAATAAAATTAATTTATTTAATCTATTTAATTTGATTTTTCTATTTAAATCAATTTTTATCCCAATATCAAATACCTCGAAACTTACGTGTTACACTGGGCTTTAGGCAAAACACCTCATTTTAAAACACTCATATTATGTGGTTCAAATTCTGATGTGGGAGGTGAGATTTCTGAAATTATTATTGGTCCACACAAAATGACAAGTAGGACAATCGTCCACGTGTCGCAAATGTAAACCTACCATCAACTCCATATACTTGACCTCTATTAATTTGTAAGAAAGAAAGAAAATGGCAGCAAAATCACCAGTTTTAAACTGTACATGGGAATTTGGATCCAATTTCAGTAGTGGACTACCTATAAAGGGTCTTAATTTTCAGTTAAAAAGTAGAAGAATCAAAGCTGGAAATGGTGTTTGTTTGGTTGTATCTGCTACTGGTAAAAATTCTGAACAGAGCAATGAGTCTGGTGTTGTTAATGGGAGCAGATTTTACCTCAATTTCACTGGATTTCCTTTCCCTCTTGGCCCTTTCCTCAATAGACAAACCATTAGAACTGAGGTAAAGTTATATTCGTTTTCATTGTTTCCTTCGGTATCATTTTAGATAGCTGTAATACATAAACATATCTTTTAACTTGGTGTCTATGCCCTTCAACTTTAATTAAGTGGCATTTAAATTTATGTAAAATTGAACAAGTACACATATATGTATGTAGGATGTGAAGACATTTGTCCACTTGTTCAACTTTGTACATGTTTAAATGTATGTCTGTATACATTCAAAGTTGAAGGGCATTGATGTTGGTTTAAGGTCAAGTGAAAAATCACATTTTAGATATCTTTGTTGAGAATATAATTCGGCAAATAAAAGTGTACAGTTCAAATTCTAGATGAAATGGTTACACACTTATTAGAGTAGGCGAAGGTTCTAGGATCGAATCTAACCACCATTATTATCAAAAATATTTTCCTCGTGCTTGACCAATCACGTGGAGATGAGACTTGAACTCACGATCATGTTGTGAATTATATGACCACCATATTAAAAAGCTTAAGCTGTTGTGCTTATGTTATGTTTTTTTTTTTCGTTTTCCACATGGTGTCTAGTACCCACGTTGGAGCCCGACTAAATTCGAATTCATGCCGGGAAGTCCCACATTGGGAGGTAAAACGCTCCCTAACAAAGGCGACTCCGTACCCAAGGAGACTCGAATCCGATATCTCTTAGTTAAGGATGAAAGAGTACTTATCACTCCATCACAACCCGTGTTGGTGTGTTTATGTTATGTTAAATCTGCAACAATGAAGATGGTAATTAAGTGTTGAATTTATTTAAACATTATTTATGAGTAAGAAACTTTAATATCCTGAACAACAACAACAATATATATATACCCAGTGTAATCCCAAAAAGTGGGGTATAGGGAGGGGTAAAATATATGCATACCTTACCACTACCTCGGACTTCGGAATCTTACTATCTAGAAGTCTAGAACCATTTTAGCAAGAAATATTTTCTTGCTTTTTGAATTGTTAGCTTGTAATTTGGGTAATTGTTAGATATAGCTCAATGTTATATGTAACTAGAACTCAGCTCCTGTTTTTTGCTACTAACAGTATTATATCATTAGTATCTCAGGCTGTGAAAGACACCATATGGTTATTTGAGCAAGAGCAAGCACTCGGATTCAGCAGTGTTTCAACAAACATCAGAATGACCGTCATCAAACTTAAATCTGGTGAATTGTGGGTTCATGCTCCAATTGCTCCAACCAAAGAGTGTATTCAGGTAACTCAGAAGACATCATTCATAGTTATCATGTTTTCATTAAATAATATTGGATCCATTCGGATTTCCTACGTATTTTCTTAGTATATAAATGAGCTTAAATGGAGCAACAAAGACAAGTAAGATCTATTCATAAACCCAACCCCAATTTGCTCGGGATCGAGGCTTAGTTATTGCTGTATTTCAAGGATTAAAATGATTATGAGGGTGTTTTGTTTAAGTAGTGCCTACTATTAGTAACACTTGGCTGTACTCATGTGCTTATTGTTTAAATATTGATGTTTACAAGTGTGTTTCGACTTTTGCAGCTCGTGAAAGAGTTAGGATATCCTGTGAAATATATTGTCCTACCTACATTTGCATATGAGCACAAAATATTTGTTGGCCCATTTTCGAGAAAGTTCCCAAAGGCTCAAGTATGGGTGGCACCAAGGCAATGGAGTTGGCCTTTAAACCTGCCTCTTGAGTTTTTCGGGATTTTCCATGCAAAAACACTGAAAGATGCAGATATGTCAACACCATGGGCTGATGATATTGAGCAAAAGGTTTTGAGCTCTCCCGAAGTTGGTACGTAATAATAGATTCTGCCCTAGTTTTAGTCTGAAGTAAGGTTAATTTCACGTATGATCACTGAATTTTTTCACTATAACTGTGAAGTTGTTGTACCTTGTGTTTCAAATCTGATAACTTTTTCCTATTGGTTTAATTAGGAATTGGACCATATGTTGAGGTGGCATTCTATCATAAGAAGTCGAGGACGCTGCTGGTGACAGATGCTGTAATATTTGTCCCAAGTACACCACCTGAGTGCATTAGTAAGGAGTCCTTATTAGCATCTGCAAAAAATGGTTTGGCTGTTAAATTACTTAGTAAAGGAAAAGAAGTTTCAGAAGAAGCTGTCGTTGACAACAAAATCAATCGACAGAAAGGTTAGTCCTCTACTGATAACCAAGAAGCTGATGAACCGTTGCTTCTCAAAACAAAAAACAGATCCAAAATCTTAATTTCTCTGCATTTGTTTTTCAGGATGGGAGAGGATGGTTCTTCAGATTCTGTTTCTAGGTCCATCAAACCTTTTGGAGCCAAATGCTAGCTTTGCTCAGATGTCACAAAAGCTAATTGTTTCACCAATTGTAAAAACATTGGTTTTTAGCAAAGTTCCTGAAAAGGTAAGTCACCTTTTACCTTCTTCCATTTTGCATAACTACTTTATACGCTTCATATTATATGTCGGTGTTTGGCTAGTTATGAAGTTTAAGAAAGAACGGAAGATTAAAGAATGTGTTGGCATGTCAATGGTTATAAAAACATAAAATGGATATTTTAAGATTAAAGAATTTTCAAATAGGAAGGTTTTTGAACAGGTTAATATCATGTGAGTAAGAGAATAGGAGTATTACAGTATATGTTAGTTTATCAAGCAACAATGTGCAAATATCTGGAAGAACCAAACCAACCACTCTCTTTTTTGCTATCTCAAAACTATCCTTCAGTTTACTAGGTGTAATCACTAATCAGAATAGTAACGTAGCGGATTGATCAGTTTCACTGCTGATGAGATATATGGATCACATACACAGTATTTTATGGGAAGATCCTTTTCTTGTTGGAAAAAATGTCTCTTTCTAAAAAATCTTGTCTATTCCTTCAAAACTTCAGGTTAGAGACTGGATTGACAGTATCGTTCGAGATTGGAAATTCAAGAGAATTATCCCTGCTCATTTTGCTGCTCCAATAAACACAAGCAGCTCGGATTTGTTAGCAGCCTTTGGGTTTCTTGACGATCTCTTGGGTGAGCGCTATGTGACTTGGCCTTCTCTCTCACTTCTCTTCACTTCACTCTCAGGAAAGGCTGCTAGCTATTTTCCTCCAGATGACATGAGGACCCTATCATCCCTGGATCAGTTCTTAGTGTCTGTTGGAGCAGTGAAGAAAACTGTCTCAGGTCGCAAAAGATGACAGATTTACACATGTATACTTATTACTAGTACTGGAAATTTAATCCTTTAGCAAGAAGAAAGCAAAGGATTCTACACTCACAGAAATTGTAAACATAGCTTAATAGTAATCAAAAGAGTTTGGCTTGATTCTGTGCACCATATTTATATATATATTGAGCTTGAAGTCCCAGTATAATGCGGTTAACTAGTAATACATCTTAATCTAAAATAAAAATTAGCAAAACCCATAGCAGTTTTTGAGATAACATAACGCCAAGATAATAAGCTTAAAACTGCATGAGTAACTATATAATACATCCCAATTTATATTCTGAAACAATTATTGCAGTCAACTGCCCAAGAGACACAAGGTAGTGCAGCTGAGCTGCAGCTCAAATATTCTGCTGGTTATTATCTTCATCACCAGTTGCATCTTCGAAATCCAAGCCTACAATCCTCATCTTGCCAATGTTAACTGCAAGAATGTGGCAGATAAGATCAGGAGGCTAGAAAGAAATTACTTCCATGTGTCGGTAAAACAAGTTTAACATCCAATTTCGCAAATAAAACAATATCAGGACATGGTTGATTGTATGTGTCCCCTTTCGATTGAGGAAAGATGGTGTAAGTAGCGTCTGGATGTAATCTGGTCAAACTAACTTCCTGAGTACAAAGAAAGTTCCCTGGATGAAATTTCCTGATTCTTAATCAAAACCAACACTGCAAAACCTTCATATCTACTTAAGTAGTCCATGGGACATTATGCTGAAGGTCTTGAATTAGCCAGTATTTAGGAGGCAGCAATAAATAAAGAAAAGAATAACTGTGACTTTAAGAGATGTTTATCCGTGGAATGGCAGTTGAATACGTCTTCCATTCTTACATGCTGCATATCTCATTATGTTGCTCTAACTTTTCAAAAATACTGTCAGATATGTGTCGGATCCTCTAAAGGTTATGTATTTTTGAAGGATCCGGCACGAGTGCAGTAGCAATTTTGGAGAATCCGAGCAATATAGATATCTCATAAGAAGACCCAAACTTTCAGATCATAATACTACGAATTGGTGCAAATAATGGTGAAATTTCATTTGAAAAGCCTCTTTCCCTTCTTTGTGTTCGGCTTATCCGGAAATAAAAAGTCCAGTTGGTACAATTTAAACAGCCGCAAGGAGCAACAACACAGAAACATACCGAAGTCATGAAATCCACTAGTCCAAAATTTGTTTGATATCCATATAAGATTATTAGAGAAAGCTAACACCATTATCAGAGACATATTACTATCGGAAAGACAAATCTTCGTAAAGTGTAAAATGATGGCAATAGGGTAACATACCAACAGCATCTGTCCCGGCTAATTTGGGCATGAATTTGTTGATATGGTCCTCAGCTTCTTTACCTGCTTTCAGTGTCTCACACTCGAAAGAAACAAGAATCTTGTGCTTCTGTTCCTTCTCGTCAAGCATATTGACAACATCATCCTCCCATCTTGTGGCAAAACCAATTAGGAACGTGTTAGGGAGAGAATCCTTAAACTCGTATAACCGGTCTTTTTTCCATATGTTTGACCATCATTTTCAAGTACGTAAATATGCTTCTTCAGATTAAAGCAAGAAAGATATTCAATCTGTTTTGCTACAGAGAAACCCTAGAAGAACTTTAGAAGGTTGGACGCAATAGATAGTCAGGAAAACCTCATAATTTTTCATACAACTATCTGTTATGCTACAGCGAAACCGTTCAGATTAAATTAAGAACTTCCATTTTCTAAACACTCTTGAAAGTAATTTTAAGACTACTCCTCACTCACCCATGAGCATGTTGAACATTCTGAATCCTAGCAGCATCATGTCCTCTGCACTCCACTATAACATCCCTTTCTCTTTTTCTCTGTTATATGCCATGCCACAATAAATTACAAGAAAAAGGAAAGATCAAACTCTCTAAGCTAACAAGTTATGACAAGAGTTAATTTCTCAGAAAATTGGAAATGTTGAGTGAAAATAGAACCTCTTACATTGTAGTCAATAATTATGAGTTTCACCAAGCGGTAATCCTCACCCCTACTGCATTCCCTTTCACAAACCATCTCTTCCAACAACGACAAATAGAGTAGCAAGTTAATTCCAAATAAGGAAAAAATGCACTGTTGCGAAAAATTGAGTAACTTTTTACCAGTTCCATGTATGCCATAGCAGATAGAATGAGGAAGGTGAATAAAGTGACCGGAAATAGACCCGTTATCTATTAGTGCTATTGAAGCAACCCCTTCCATAACTTTTCCTTCCATTTCTTATTCAGCTGCGGCATCAAAAAGTTGTTATTACATATACAATGACATCTGCATATACAAAGAAACATCTTACCCATTACTGCTGATGCTATGGTGACTGCGACTGTGAGAGATGGCGACAAGTGCGGGTAGCCGGAGAGGTAGAACAAAGGCTTTTGGTGGGCCTTAGCCGGAGCGGTGGAACAAAGGGTTTTGGTGGGCCTTAGCCGGAGCGGTGGAACAAAGGCTTTTGGTGGGCCTGCAGATAAAGGGGACCATATAACAGTGCCAAACTTACCTAAATATTACCATTTACAATTTATGAAAGTTATCACTTTTAATACATTTATAATATAATTTTTTAATGTATATTACATTAAATAATTTATAAATTATAATACAAGTTTTATTAATTGATAATATCATACATTTTAATATAATGTATCAATTTTTTACCAAACAAGCATAATACATTTTTAAATAGTTATAATAAATATATATTGCATACATAATTTACTTTTAATACATATTGCATATTTATCATAGTATTGATATGTATTAGTATAATTGGTAATAAAAAAAAAGTATTGTTAAAATCAGTAATTATTTATTAAAGGGGAAACTAATCAAATACTTCATAAAAGCAAAATAATTACAAACATATATTCTTTTACATTCAGAACTCCACTAAATAATTACACTAAATACGCACAAACTAATTTCGCTTAGTTGATACTAAATCAGTATCATATACTGTATTGGTATAATTAAGCCTGATAATTTCGCTTAACTGATACTAAATCATATACTGTATTGTTATTATTAAGATTTATAATTTCAGTCAATTGATACTATATATATACTGCATTGGTATCATTAAGGTTTATTTTTAAGAAATTACTTATTAGCCAATGTACTATAAGAGTGTATATATATATATATACTCTTATAGTATCATTGAATAATGAGTAATTTCTGAACAAGAAACCTTAATGATACCACAACAATACACGTATACTCTTATAGTATCATTGACTAATGAGTAATTTCTGAACAAGAAACCTTAGTGATACCAATACAATATATATATATATATATATATATACACACACACACACACTAATTTAGTATCAAGTTAAACGAAATTATCAGCTTTAATGATACCAATACAATATATGATACTGATTTAGTATCAGTTAAGCAAAAAAATTCAGTCTTAATGATACCAATACAATATATAATACTGATTTAGTATCAGTTAAGCGAAAATTATCAACCTTAAAGTGGGGGGTATGAGTTGTAATTATTTATGAGAGTATGAGTATTTCAGGAAATACATTGGGTTTGGGTATAAAATTGTAATTATTTTAAATTTTATGGCTCGTTTATGTAGTTTCTCCTTTATTAAAAGGTACTCATCCAAGTATTTTTTTTATAATAGTTGTGTCACGATCCAGATCGTCGTGATTGACACCCACACTAACCCTCCGATGGGAGAACCATTACTACAACCCAAACTAAACAACTCAACCAAAATCTAAGACATTTAAAGATACGAAAGCATGTTTAAATGTCTAAGAAAAGGAAAATAGGGAGTTCCCATAACCTCCAACAAAAGTCTAACAACCAAATGCAGAAACAATGCCTAGAACCTGAAAGTTAATGTACCAAAACTCTAATAAGGATCATAAGTCTAAGGAAATGGGTACAACCCAAATTAAACAAGAGAATAACTAAAGTATTAATCTAAGTCCGAATAAGATGGACGGAGCAAAAGGAGAACTCATGGCAGCTTGGAAGAACTGGCTCACCCTTGAATTCGATTGATCACTGATCTTCTAGACGGGGTCTGTCAGTAGCCGCCTAAAGATGCCTTATCACGCGACTATCCCAATAGTGAAACATATATAAGTCATTAGAACATAATAAACATGTATACACAAAACATATACAATATCATTTATCACTTACGAACAACGTACAATTTCACAATCTCAAGATATACAAATATGCTAAGTCATTGGTCCTCTCACGGAACCCATACCCAAATTGTTAGTGTACCGGTATGTGGTACCTGATCCAAGTTAGTGTGCGGAAAGTGACACCCGATCCCATATATGCGTCGGAACGTGGCACCCGATCTAAGTTAGTGTGTCGGAACGTAACACCCGATCCATTTCAACAAGCCATAATCACAATCACAATCTACATTCTCATAATCATACAATCAAGTCATGATTCACGGCATACAAATATTCAATCATCCTCATTTACGATTAGCGTGATCAATAATGCAACATTTGCATACATGCATGCATTATAATGAAGCAATTACAAATACATATCGCACCAACATGAAATCACAACCATAACCTACCTCGAACAAAACTTGAATACCCTAAGAAACTTGATTCTTCCCTTTACGAATTTTTTTCGCTTGTTCTTGGTCTACAAACAATCAATATAACACGAGGATCAATAAACAAGACCTAATTGCCCAAACTATAATCAATGATATCCACCTTAGGTCGAACCCTTGATCCCCATACACAAATTAGGATTTTTTCCATCATAAATCCCAGATCAAAACCCTCCCCCATCGATAATTACCCAAGAAACTAAGTTCTAAGGATCGAAAAATGGATTCAAGGAGTAAAAACCTTACCTTTGGTGCTAGAAGAGGTGGAAAACCTTCAAGAAATACCCCTGGGTCGTTCCTTAGCTCTCAAGGTCGAATATTGCAGAATAAAATGTTTTTTGGGGTTTATTTCTGATTTAAGTCGCTATTGTCCCGCCACAACGGTCCTCACTCCGCTACAACAACCCCGTCCTGGCGGAAAAATCCCGCCTTAGAGGCTTGCACAGAAAAAGTGAGCAAATTTAAGAGTTTCAAACCTCCATTTCACAACACACTTTTTTCCCATGACACTCAGAAAATACGCGTTCACGCTAAGATCAGTTTTGGAAGTTTGACTCTCTCGAATTTGATTCCGTAAAGTCATACGGGTTCTTTAACGTCTTAGCTATCTACTCATATGATCAAATTCATAATTAGATCTCCCATTTGTTACCAGATTTCCCTAGACCTTACTGACTCCGATTTCATTCAAATTTGGGCTAGGTTGGGAAATTTCAAGATACTACCAAAAAGTTTTTCGGTCCAAAACTTTTCCCCGTTGGATTTTCTATAACGACAAAAACTGGTCGTTACAATAGATACCAATTTACCCATCATTCGTCCCCTAGTGACAAACTAGGACAAGCAGCCTAAAGCAAGAGTTGAGTAGTACCTGAATCAATGAACAACTGGGATACTTGTCTCGCATGTCCTTCTCGATTTTACAAGTAGCTCTCTCAACTGAACGACGCTTCCATTGAACCTTCATGTGTCCTCAGCTTCCAGACATCACGATCAAGAATTGCAATCGATTCCTCCTCATGCTAAAGGTCTTTGTCTAACACAACTGAATCCCACTTTATGATGTAATCCCCATCACCATGATATCTTTTCAACATGGATATATGAAATACCGTATGAACTCTCGATAGGTTAGGAGGTAAGGCCAACCTATAAGCCACTGGACCTATACATTCAAGAATCTCAAATGGACCACTGTATCAAGGACTAAGCTTTCCCTTCTTGCCAAATCTCATCAGCCCTTTCATAGGTGATACCATAAGAAAAACCTTCTCACCCGTATGGAATGCCATGTCCTTCACCTTCGGTGCTGTAAGTCAGGATCACCGATCCATTCGGCAGTTCTATCGCCTTTTTAATTTTGCCTTCAACATCTTCAAGTTCTATAACTTTGGGCGATCCAATCACTGCATCGCGGAATCATATGGCAACATGGCGACTGCTCCTTTCTCTCGCCGACTCAATTTTCTCCTTCAGGGCTTGGCCCTTTAGGGGAGGTAATTGCCACTCGACGACTCACCCCATGGATTAGGAGATCAACAAGCCTTGTTTTCTTCGTTCTTTCAGCTACCTTGTTCCTTTTTGCTCGTTAGTGTCCATGCCTTGTTCCTCAATCCAAATACGTGAAAATCAAGGATTTTACATCAGTTATTGGCACAAAATAAGCATTTGAGGAGACTAAATCCATATAAATAAATTCCTAAATGAGTCCAAATCGTGGAATCATCAATCCACTAGCTAATCAATCTATGGGGGCACATAGTTAAGGGAAAATGTGATTGCTACTAGAAACCTGGTATTTACTCAAGAGAGCTTCCATCTCATGAGATTGCTTCTAGAAATCCTACCTCTACTCGGGAGAGCTTTCATCACATCATCAATATCCTCTCGTTGCTAAGCATAAAAACCACAAATAGTCATTTCTTACTTGACTTCATTATTCATGGAAAGGTGCCCTTGGAGAACCAATCCAAGCTAGTTTCATTAGGATAGCTCTTACTCTTTGATTCAATTAGGTGAGAAAGCCTTTCAACCTAAGAATCCTTTCTATGTGAGAAAACCTTTCACATAATGCTATTACGTGTTTATGAGAATATCCTTTCACAACACAACGTCATCATTGGTACTTTACTCTCAAATCACCCATAAAACATTGGCATAGATTTCATAAGAAAATGCATAAGTCCACAATTTATCTCTTGAGGTTCAAATCCCACTTTCAATCATCAACATTTAGAAAACATGGGTTAGATATGGATTTCATCATAAATTCATGTAAAGCTTGCAATACATATTTAATTTCATAAAACTCTTCCTTGAAAATAAAACATTCCACATCATATAATTCATAACTTGAAAACATGGGGATTACATGGGTTCATGGGGGAAATCATCATAAAATCATTGTAATTCATCAATTCATGCATAAGAGATCATAATTTAATCATTTAAATATACATTAAAGAGAACCCATGATAATTGAAGAAAATTCTAACCCATTTGGGGAATTATAATCTTTGAAATTGAGGAATTTGGGAAGTCCATGGATGAAACAAATTCATGGATGCAAACTATCATACCTTGATGTCAAAAGCTTGAAAGCAATGGAGGATTTGGAGGCTTGATCTTGAAACCCTATATTCTTCTTCAATTTTTAGAGAGAGAAATATTTGGAGAGGAAGAGCTTGATCAACTTTTGGAAATTTAAGAGAGTGAATTTAGTTTGGGTAATTTGGGGGTTTAGAATCATTATATAGGGCCTTGGGTAGAAAGAAATATGACTTAGTATTGAGTTAAAACAATTGAGAAAATACTAATAACCCCTGACTTAAAAACTGCCGAATTGGCTCACCGGAAGCCCATCACGGGTCGTCATGACCACCACGGCCCATCAAACGGGCCGTGAAGAAATTTAGCATGACAGTGCTTCACTATTTTGGGCATAACTTTTTACTCTGAGATGGGAATTTGGCAAACTCGGTGGCGTTCGAAAGAGGACTTAAATACCTTTAATTTGATAGGTCATGGGCCACCTAATTCATTTTGAGCTAAAAGATATGATTGTTTGAAGTTAACCCTAAACTCTAAGTCTAAGGAAAACCCTTCATGGATGACTTCACGATCCGTGTGGGGATTCACGGGCCGTTGTGATACCTATGGCCCTTGACCAGTAACTAGGGGAGGACCCCTACTTACTTGATCCCCTTCACGACCACTTTGACGGCCCTTCAACCTCACCACGGGCCGTCTAGGCATCCGTCAAATTGAAGCTTACATGGGAAAGGTTTTGGAAACTTACCACGAGCCCCTCAACGGACCGTGGTCCCCTTCACGTCCCATTTAGGGCTCCGTGAAAGGTTCTATGGTCTACTTTTTGGGCTTGTGAGTTTTCCACTTGACCCATTTCTAGCCTTTCCCAAATTCGAGGTGTTACAGTATCCAAATATTCACTATATTGTATAAAAAATAATTGGAAAAAGTAGGGCTAGGAATTCGGTAATTCGGTTTGATTTTAATTTTTTGGTTATTGAGTTTGTTTTACCGAACACAAACTGAATTAATTCGTTTCGAATTTTTTTTTTGTAATTTGGTTCGATTTATTAAATTCAATTTTTTTTTTATGAAACTAGAAGTAGAAACTGCAGTAGTACTTGAGAGTAGAGTCTGGACGTTGTTCGCTAGACATCATTAGCTAGACGCCATACGCTTGCTGGAGGAAGCTACAAGTTGTTGTTTAGTGGAGCCTGAAAGTAGAATTCGGAAGAGAAGGTGCGTCAAAAGAGTAAAAAGTCAAAGACGATTAAAATTTAGAAATTCAAAGAGACAAAAATGAAAACCTAATGCCTAGGGAAAAAAAGGAAATAAAAGGCATAGTACTAAAAATATCTATTTTTTTAGGCTATTATATAGTGGGGGGATTTATTCAGTGCACACAAAATGCTCACCCGAAAGGCAGAGGTAGTAGCGACGGCGGGTTATCTCGGGGTTCAAAAATAATATCCAATGTAAAAAATAATAATTACATAATATATAATATATTATGTATACAATATATTAGTATGTATATTTTGGTTAAACCAAAATACAGAAAATACAAAAACATGTTATCGAAAATTGAACCGAAATACCAAAAATATAAAAACATGTTACTAAAAATCGAATTGAAAACTAAAAAATTGAAATAAAAAAACTGAAATAATTTGATTTGGTATTTATGTCCTGCCTTAGAAAAAAGTAAATACAATAATATATCGTTTCCTCTATTTCTGCTAGACTTTTTTTTTCATTGCTACTGGAAGCAAAATTATTGAATTTTCTTCTCTTTTCAAGATTTATTTTCTCTTTTAAGGATTTTGAACTTTTTTTCTCTCGATAGATTTGTTTCCTTGCTCTTGTTCAGGTAGATTCATCGATATGGAGTCATTTTGATACTTTTATTCGCATTTCAGTTGCTATTGCAGCAATAGAGCCTCAATTAGAGAAGGGTATACCACGTGTAATCCTCTTTAAAGTACTACTATTCGCCATTGTAATAGTGAAAACACAAGCTTCAACAGAAATCCTAGAAAAATAGATAAAATTTAGAGGAAGAGAAATCACATTTTAGAGCCTTAGAGGAAGAGGAATCATGATGACGATGACACTTTGTGGTAGAAAAGAAGAGAAAACGCAACATTGTTAAGTTTGAATTTGAAAATAATTCAAAAAAACTGTTCATGAAAAAAAAGAAAAGAAAAAATCATCAATGAAAGAGGAAAAAATGATGCTAATTTAGGGTTATACACTAATTTGGAGAGAGAAGAAAGGAAAGACAAATAATTTATAATTACAGTGCCTAAAATTACACTAATTGAAAGATACTCTCTAAATTGAAAAATATTTATTAAATGGATAATATAGTTGGAAAATATAAATTTTTAATACTATAGTTATATATACAAAATACTACTCCATCTGTCCACTTTTAATTGTCATGTTGCGCTTTTCGAAAGTCAATCTGACTAATTTTTAAAATAAAATTTGATTATATTAATTCGATATTTCAAACAAAATATTTGAATATTCAAAAGCTATACGAAAAGTACTATAAATTGCAATTTTTTGCATATAAATATGATAAAAAAAAATACATCGTAAAATGTTAGTCAAAATGCTTATCATTTGACTCTAAAAAAGGAAACCATTACTGTCACGCCTCAAATCCCATTAAGACGGACAGACACCCGATGCCCTAAAAGCCCGAGAGAACCAACGTGCAACCTGTTCTTACTATGCTTATAATTATGACAATCTTGTGACAAGTTCACATAGGATGCAGCGATACGAACCAACTTAAGTAGACCCAAAACTTATATACAAGACTTGGCCGTTGAGGCCACAACTTGTTAAGACGCAGCTGAACCATATACATAAGTCTACAAAGCCTCTAAAAGATAGAAAACCTTATAGTAGGTCGGGACAGACCCCGCCTTACCCTTAACTACGATAGAATACCAAAATGAATCTACCAAGGACTCAGTAAAGCTCCGAATCAACTTGGAGCTCACCAAAAGTAGCTGAGTGTTGTGTGCTCCTATTGAGGAGGTATACTAGCTAGAGTACCTGTGCCTGCATCATCAAATTCAGCGTCCCTCGCGAGGGACGTCAGTATGAAAAAATGTACTGAATATGTAAGGCAATAACATATATAAATAAGAGTTCGAATGAAATCGAGTATCAATACATGTGTGCATAAATCAGAACAGAAGACCACCTTTGTTAACTCTTGTGGGATCATGTATGTTACATTCTTGTCTTTACCTTTATGTGTGTTATGATCTTTATAAGGCATGTGATACGAATGACCAGTTGATCAGTGGTAGAAGAGGATAACCCATGCTAGACATTTTAACCCCTGGGATGCGTTCCTCATAATTTTACAAATTGGGATCGGCCCATGCTAGGCTTTCGCCCCTGAGCTGTCACCCTTCTATATACAGATTGCTTCACTTAGATTCTTTAATCTTTGAGATTGTTGTTTTGGTGGTCATAATCATTTTTGAGATTTGGAACCCTCCAGTAGTAGAATACATGAAAATAATACTTCAAGGCAGTAACAATGACATAAGGGGCTATGTAACATCAATGCATTACTTGTGAGCTTAAATGACACAGTTGACTTCAACTACCTAAGATGAGGATTCACCAAACTTGCTTTTGAAAATACCATTTCTATATCAGCACATAGGAGGATAATTACACAAGTATAGAGTAGAGAACATATAATGAAGCAATTCTATACACTAAGGAGAGGGGGAAATATTGTTAGCTATTTGGAGATCGTACGCTGCCACTATGTTTCCTTTACTTGGAATAGAACTTAGGAAATTCACTTATTGATATTAATCGGAAGTATCAGATTTCATGCCGAAGAATATTGAATCGAATAGCCTTACATACCTTATCCTCTGACCAATACAACTATCACGATTCAACCTCCTCTTTTTGGTTTTAATTTACAATATAAGTCATGATAAACTAAAATTATCAGCTATCACACCGGGAGCCTCGTAAAGCAGTAGCTAACTTTGACGGATAATGAGCCCATACAGCCCTTAAATTAAAGTGTATCACCACACCCTCCTTCTCTACCCAATACATACATTATATATCTTTTTCCAGGATTACCCAAGCTTCACCAACAATAACACACATAAAACAGCCTCAAATATTCTTTATCATACAACCAATTATTGAACTCACCACCCCCTTGAGTTCTTTATGACAACACACCTATAATTCATCACTCAAACTCAGACAGAAGAAAATGGAGCAGTCACCTTACCTCAATTTCTGCAACTTCTCCTTATAACTTGAATACCTCTAGAGCTTCAACTTCCCTTCACACTTAAACCAAAGAAGAAGAGAAAAGTATCTTAATAATTAAGGAAAGTGAGCAGTAACTTGTGGGAATTTCTGCCTTGTACTTATAATAAACATGTATAACATGTTTTCTAGTCTTCCATGGGAGAATTAAGCTAAATCCATAAGTGTTTCTCTTACCTTGGTTTGCAGATATGAGGGTTTCTTGAAGAACCCTTGAAGAACTTTAAGGCTGCTGTTTTAATCCTTAAGAGAAGAGAGAGAGAGAGAGATGGAGTTAATTCTCAATATTGTGTGTTAAAAATAAGTGAGAATAGCAGCCAATATATCTTATATTGAGCTTTCTTCACCTTTAAGAATTCCTCTAGAACTTCCTTCTTTTTAGCTTCATTTTCAGCCACTAATTGGTCAAGTAGGTGATGCACCTATTATCTTTCACTTGGGCTTAATTATATTGGGCCTTGGCAGATTTGGCTGCTGGGCTTTAATTTCATTTTCCTTTTATTTAACTTAGTTTGGGCCTCAAGTGAGTCCATTAGCATAGGCCCAAATATGATCCATAAACCTTGGCCTTTTTAACTAGATCCATATAACTTAAGTAGGTGATGCACCTACTTGGTCCTTTGGGACTGGTCAATAATTAAAAGTAGGTGATGCACATACTTGTCACCTACTAGCTTAGTTAAGTCAAGCAAGCAACTCACTTATTTTTTTCTATTTTCTAAATATTAATCCCTTTTGCTTATTTTAGCACTTAACTTTCAACTCTAAGCTCAATTACCACCTTACTATCTCGAGTTTAAATACTCCTGCTGGAGTTAACCTGCAGTACACATGCTGAAACGTGCAAGGCATCACATCACCTTCCGAGCTAGTTCAAACCAATGCTAATCATATGAGAAACATGGTCCCTCACCTATACTATAAGGCTATGTCAAGTATCACAAGAATAGAACAAGCATATGCATAATACGAGCTGTTACATCCTTCCCCCCTTAAAAATTCGTCCTCAAATGTTAGCATGGTTATCCAGTGCAAACAAGTTCAAGCCTAAGTTAGTAGTACTATTAATCACATTGAACATATAGACTTATACTTACTTGTTAACGTCTCAACTTAACATTTTCATATTCCTCATCAGTCTGGAAGAGATGAGGATACTTCAATTTCATTGCTTCTTCCGCTTCCCATGTAACTTCTTCTACTTGTTGGTTCCTCCATGATACTTTTACAGAAGCTACTTCTTTATTTCTTAACTTCCTAACTTGTCGATCCAAAATGGCAATAGGTACTTCTTCATAAGTGAGATCTCTCGTAACCTGTACATCTTCAGTAGGAGTAATACGAGATGGGTCACCTACGCATTTTTGAAGCATTGTGACATGAAACACCAAATGAATGGTTGAAAGTTCTTGAGGTAGCTCTAACTCATACGCAACTTGGCCAATTCTTCGGTTAATCTTATATGGCCCTATATAGCGTGGATCAACTTTCCCTTTTTACCAAACCTCATCACCCCTTTCATTGGTGACACCTTCAAGAACACCCAATCCCCTATAGAACATTCTAGTCCTCTCCTTCTAATATTTGCATATGATTTATGTCGACTTTGAGCTGTTTCTAGCCGCTGTTGTATCACTTTTACTTTTTCCATAGCTTGATGAACAAGATCTGTCCCAAATAAGGCACTTTCACCTATTTCGAACCAGCCAATTGGGGATCTACATTTTCTACCATATAAAGCTTCATAAGGTGCCATTTTAATATTTGAATGGTTGCTATTGTTGTATGCAAACTCGATCAATGGTAAATGATCATCCCAACTACCTTTGAAGTCTAATATACAAGCTTGCAGCATATCCTCAAGTGTTTGAATTGTACATTCTGCTTGACCATCTGTTTGAGGGTGAAAGGCTGGACTTAAATTCACTTGTGTTCCCAAACTTTTCTGAAATGACTTCCAAAAATTTGCAGTGAATTGAGCTCCTCTATCAGATATAATAGAGATTGGAACTCCATGTAGCCGAACTATCTCTTTAATATACAACCTTGCATACTCTTCAGCTGTATAAGTTGTCTTCACCGGCAAGACGTGCGCTGCGTTGGTGAGTCTGTCAACTATTACCCATATGAAGTCAAACTTCCAAAATGAGCGAGGCAATCCAGTGACAAAATCCATGTTGATCATGTCCCACTTCCAAATTGGAAGTTCTATACACTGCATTTAACCTCCAGACTTTTGGTGCTCTACTTTTACTTGTTGACAATTTGGACATTGAGACACAAATTCCGCAATGTTCTTCTTCATGTCCCCCCACCAATACATTTCTTTCAAGTCATGATACATTTTAGTTGACCTTGGATGGACAAAATATCTTGAATGATGTGCTTCCATCATAATCCTCTTTCTTAATTCATCTACATTAGGTACACACAATTTGTTTTGACATCGAAGTACTCCCTCTTGCGTAAGCTCAAATGCCTTTGTCATACTCTATAGTACATTCTCCTTAAGCTGTAATAGAATAAGATCAGTGTACTACTTCTCTTTCACTTCCAATACTAATGAGGATTCTGCCTCATTTTGCACAATAACCCCTTCGTTTGGAGATTCAAGAAGGCAAACCCCCAAGCTTGCTAGTTGCTATAGATCCTTAGTTATTCCTTGTCTTTCCACAGACTGCCCATAAGTGCTTGCAATTATTTTACGACTTAAAGCATCAGCTACTACATTTGCTTTCCCTGGATGATACAAGATATCAATGTCATAGTCTTTTAATAGTTCCAACCATCTTCGCTGCCTTAGATTTAGGTCCTTTTGCTTAAAGATATATTGCAAACTCTTGTGATCAGTGTATATGTCAAAATGAACTCCATACAAGTAGTGGCGCCATATCTTCAAAGCAAATACAACTGTTGCCAGTTTTAGATCATGAGTTGGATAATTTTTCTCATGTGGCCACAGCTGCCTTGAGCCATAAGCTATGACTTTATCATGCTGCATCAATACACATCCTAGGCCCACTCCAGAAGCATCACAATACACTGCATGCCCTTCCGTTCCTTTTGGAAGTACCAATACAGGTGTAGAAGTTAATTTATTCTTCAGCTCTTGGAAGCTTCTTTCAGCTGCATCACTCCATTGAAACTTGGTTTCTTTGTGTGTTAGTATTATTAAGGGTTCAACAATGGAAGAGAATCCTTCAACGAACCTTCTATAATAACCTGCCAATCCAAGAAAACTACGGATCTCCGTAGGCGTTGTAGGTCTTGGCCAGTTTTTCACGACTTCTATCTTTTGAGCATCAACCTTTATTCCTTCATCCGATACAATATGACCTAAGAATGCCACAGATTTCAACCAAAACTCACATTTAGGGAACTTCACATACAACTTACGATCACGAAGAATTTGTAAAACCTGCCGCAAATGATTACCATGGTCCTCTTCCAATCTTGAATACACCAAAATGTCATCTATGAATACTATCACGAACACATCTAGAAATGGCTTGAACACCCTATTCATCAAATCCATAAAAGCTGCTGGTGCATTTGTTAGCCCGAATGACATGACTAAAACTCAAAATGACCATACCATGTCTGGAAAGCTGTCTTAGGAATATCTTTGTCTTTCACCCTTAATTGGTGATACCCCGACCTCAAGTCGATCTTTGAAAAACACTTAGCACCTTGTAACTGATCAAACAAATCTTCAATTCTAGGAAGGGGATGTTTGTTCTTACTTTATTCAACTGTCGATAATCAATGCATATTCTCAACGAGCCATCTTTCTTACGTACAAACATAATTGCTGCTCCCAATGGGGACATACTAGGCATTATGAATTCTTTTTCTAATAAGTCATTTAATTTCTCCTTTAACTCCCGTAATTCTGTTGGGGCCATTCTATATGGAGGGATGGAGATAGGTTGAGTATCTGGAGTCACATCAATACCAAACTCTATTTCTTGTTCTGGAGGCAAACCCGAAAGATCTTCAGGAAATACATCAGGAAATTCATTTACCATCGGAATGGATGGGAGAGTTGATGGCTATGTATCTATATTTTTCACTCTGACCAGGTGACATATGTATCCTTTGGACATCATCTTCTTTGCCTTAAGATAAGAAATAAATTTACCTCTTGGCGCCCCAATATTACCTTTCCATTCGAGGACTGCCTCTTTTGGAAACTGGAAATACACTATCTTAGTTCGGCAATCTACAGTGGCGTAACAAGAAGCTAACCAATTCATACCCATTATAACATCAAAATCTACTATTTCTAGCTCAACAAGGTCAGCCAGTGTATCATGATCACAAATAGTTACAATGCAATTACGAATAAACCCTTCTAGCTATAATAGACTCACCAATTGGTGTAGATACTTCAAATGGCTTCACTAATAATTCTGGTGTTCTTTTGAACTTTCCTGCAATCAATGGAGTAACATATGACAATGTAGACCCCAAATCAATTAGTGCATATACAATATGTGAAAAGATGGACAATGTACCTGTAACCACATCCGGTGAAGCTTCCAAATTTTGTCGATCCCCTAGACCATATGTGCGATTCTAAACTCCACTAGAACTAGATGCTCCCCTAACTCCTCTACCACGAAATGTAGGCATCTATAGTCCCCTACCTAAAGAAGGTGCTGCTGATGATGATGCAACAACTGATCTAGTAGGTTGTGCCACACCACCCACACCCATATGAGGGTAATTTCTCATCATATGACCCGATGTACCACACCAAAAACAAATATTTGTCCCAAAATGACATGCACCTAAATGATTTCTTCCACATTGTTTACAAGACTACCGAGGAGGTTTTGATTGGCTCATACTTCCCTTCTCTTGTTACCTCGCTGTTCGTGAACCTTGGCTTTCACCTCTTTGCCCAAACTGATTGCCCCTAAACTTTTGAAACCGAGGTGGGGCACTAGCTGTAGAGTAGGAAGATGATAGCCTAGGCGATCTGTTAAAGCACCGAGGCCTAAACTCACCTTGGGATGGCGTAAACTGCCCCATGGATCTGGCCCTCTTAGAATGCCCTGTTTCTGACTCTCGTGTCCTTCTTCTTTGCCTTTGATCCTCCAACTTTTGTGCAAAAGCTTGCATCCTTGCTATATCCATATCTTTATTCAACGAAGCAATGGTACAATCTCTAACCAGATATGAGTCTAATCTATCCACTTATTGATGAACTCTATCCTCCATAGTAGCTACTACATTAGGAGAATACCTGGCCAAGGAATTAAATTTGAGACTGTACTCTCTCACGCTCATACTTCCTTGCTGGAGATTTAAGAACTGATCCACACGGGCCTCTCGAATCTCCATTGGCAGATAATGGTCAAGGAATGCCTTTTTGAACTCTTTCCATATAGCTGAAGGTGCATCTGTTCCTCTAGTTTGCTTCCAAGCTTCATACCACGATATATCCACGCCCTTTAATCTATACGCTGCTAGCTCGCTTCTTTACCACTTACATGCATAACATCCAAAGTGCGTTGGATCTGATCTATACAGTCTTGTGGATTTTCATTAGGATTTGACCCGGTGAATGCTGGAGGGTCCAAATGAAGAAAATCACGTATCCGCGTGCCAGCTGCTCTATCTACATCACTAGTGCCTGCAACTGGACCTTTTTGCCTTTGGCCGTGGCCAGCAACTATACGAGTCAATAATTGGACTGCATTCTTTAAATCGTGCTAGGTAGCATTAATAGGGGGTTCTTGAGGTGCAGCTTCCCTCCTTAGATCTTTTGGAGATAGAGGGGTCGGGGAAGTCTGTGATAGAGACTCATCTTGAGCCTCACTTTGAAGAGCTTGATTAGGTGGTGGTTGGCTGGTCCCTTCTTAGGCAGCCACATCTACTCATTTACCTGTACTTTTACTCCTTCTCGTAACCGATATCTTTGCTATAATAAAGCAATTCAATAGTTAGATACGATTCACCTACAACATTGGTTCTACTGCACGATCTAAGAAATGAAAGAAAAGAGACAACTCCTACATGTCCCGTAGCGTCCTGTTTATAAATGTGGGGCACAACATATCCATAAGCAAGAATCTACACAGACACGACTTTGTAGACTCCTTAGGATGACCTGCTCTGATACCACTTTTGTCACACCTCAAATCCTATTAAGACGAACATGCACCCGATGCCCTAAAGGCTCGAGAGAACCAACATGCAACCTGTGCTTACTATGCTTATAATTATGACAATCTTGTCACAAGTTCACATAGGATGCAGCGATACGAACCAACATAAGTAGACCCAAAACTTATATACAAGACTTGGCCGTTGAGGCCACAACTTGTTAAAATGTAGTTGAACCATATACATAAGTCGACAAAGCCTATAAAAGATAGAAAACCATAGAGTAGGTCGGGACAGACCCCTCCTTACCATATACATAAGTCGACAAAGCCTATAAAAGCCTATAAAGGAATGAGTAAAGCTCCGAATCAACCCGGAGCTCACCAAAAGTAGCTGAGTGTCGTGTGCTCCTATTGAGGAGGTCTACTAACTGGAGTACTTGTGCCTGCATCATGAAATTTAGTGTCCCCCGCGAGGGACGTCAATACAAAAAAATGTACTGAATATGTAAGGCAATAACATATATAAATAAGAGTTCTAATGAAACCGAGTATCAATACATGTGTGCATAAATCAGAACAGAAGACCACCTTTGTTAACTCTTGTGGGATCATGTATGTTACATTCTTGTCTTTACCTTTCCGTGTGTTATGATCTTTATAAGGCATGTGATACGAATGACCAGCTGATCAGTGGTAGAAGCGGATGACCCATTCTAGGAATTTTAAACCCTGGGATGCGGTCCTCACAATTACACAAATTGGGATCGGCCCATGCTACGCTTTCGCTCCTGAACTGCCACCCTTCTATACCAATTGGGATCGGCCCATGCTAGGCTTTCGCCTCTGAGCTGCCACCCTTAATTAAACAGATTACTTCACTTAGATTCTTTAATCTTTGAGATTGTTGTTTTGGTGGTCATAATCATTTTTGAGATTTGGAACCCTCCAGTAGTAGAGTACATGAAAATAATACTTCAAGGCAGTAACAATGACATAAGGGGGCTATGTAACATCAATGCATTACTTGTGAGCTTAAATGACACAGTTGACTTCAACTGACTAAGATGAGGATTTGCCAAACTTGCTTTTGAAAATACCATTTCTATATCAGCACATAGGAGGATAATTACACAAGTATAGAGTACATAACATATAATGAAGCAATTCTATACACTAAGGAGAGGGGGAAATATTGTTAGCTATTTGGAGATCGTACACTGCCACTATGTTTCCATTACATGGAATAGAACTTAGGAAATTCACTTATTGATATTAATCGCAAATATCAGATTTCATGCCTAAGAATATTGAATCGAATATCCTTACATACCTTATCCTTTGACCAATACAACTATCACAATTCGACCTTCCCAAATTTGGTTTTAATATACAATATAAGTCATGATAAACTAAAATTAGCAGCTATCACACCGTGATCTTCGTAAAACAGTAGCTAACTTTGATGGATAATGAGCCCATACAGCCCTTAAAACAACGTGTATCACCTCACCCTCCTTCTCTGCCCAATACATACATTATATATCCTTTTCCAAGGTTACCCAAGCCGCACCAACAACAACACACATAAAACAGCCTTAAATATTCTTTATCATACAACCAATTATTGAACTCACCACCCCCTTGAGTTCTTTATGACAGCACACCCATAATTCCTCACTCAAACTCATACATAAAGAGGAAGAAAATGGAGTAATCACCTTACCTCAATTTCTGCAACTTCTCCTTATAACCTGAATTCCTCTAGAGCTTCAACTTCCCTTCACACTTAAACCAAAGAAGAAGAGAAAAGTATCTTAATAATTAAGGAAAGTGAGCAGTAGGCTGTGTGAACTTCTGCCTTGTACTTATAATAAGCATGGATAACATGTTTTCTAGTCTTCCATGGGAGAATTAAGCTAAATCCATAAGTGTTTCTCTTACCTTGGTTTGCAGATATGAGGGTTTCTTGAAGAACCCTTGAAGAACTTTAATGCTGCTGTTTTAATCCTTAAGAGAAAAGAGAGAGAGAGCTGGAGTTAATTCTCAATATTGTATGTTAAAAATGAGTGAGAATAGCAGCCAATATATCTTATATTGAGCTTTTTTCACCTTTAAGAATTCCTCTAGAACCTCCTTCTTTTTAGCTTTATTTTCAGCCACTAATTGGTCAAGTAGGTGATGCACCTTCTTATGTACATCAAGCAGATCAAAAGGTCAAACTAGGTGATGCACCCACTATCTTTCACTTGGGCTTAATTCCTGGGCTTTAATTTTATTTAACTTAGTTTGGGCATCAAGTGAGTCCATTAGCATTGGCGCAAATCTGATACATAAATCTTGGCTTTTCTAACTAGATCCATATAGCTCAAGTAGGTGATGCACCTACTTGGTCCTTTGGGACTGGTCAATAAGTCAAAGTAGGTGATGCACCTACTTGTCACCTATTAGCTTAGTTAAGTCAAGCAAGCAACTCACTTATTTTATTCCATTTTCTAAATATTAATCCCTTTTGATTTAACTTAGCACTTATTTTTCAACTCTAAGCTCAATTACCACCTTACTATCTCTAGTTTAAATACTTCTGCTGGAGTTAATTTGCACTACACATGTTGAAACGTGCATGGCATTACATCACCTTCCGAGATAATTTAAACCAACGCTAATCATATGAGAAACATGGTCCCTCACCTATACTATAAGGCTATGTCAAGTATCACAAGAATAGAACAAGCATATGCATAATACGGGCTGTTACAATTACAATTAAAAGTGGACGGAGGTAGAAGCACATGTTTTCCTTGTTATGTAGCTTTTCCAACTATCTCGAGATGCTCCTTAATTTGCACGGACCAGTGCTCCTTTCGTTCATCTTTCTCAATTCATTTATTGCCTTTGTACTCCAATTCCTTATTTTGTTATATCATTTATTGTCTTTGTACTTCAATGTGTTACTTTTGTCCTCTTATTTATTGTCTTTATAATTCAATATATTATTTTTTTCGTATCAGTAATTACTCTCATTGTCCCATATTAGTTGATCTTTTAATTTTTACATAAATATTAAGAAATCATAAATAAGAAGGTAGTTTTACCAATTCACCCCTTAAGAACATCTTCGGAACTTTACAAACAAGTGTGAACACTTTAAAAAAGAATCAATTACAAGGGTAATATGAGAAAAAATAATTAATACTCTCGTGATTTAATAAGATGATCAACTAATGATAGACAACTATTTTTAGTATAATGATCAACTAATATGGGACAACTTTTTTTAGTATAATGATCAACTAATATGGGACATAGGGAGTACTTTTGTCCCCTACTCATTTATTATTTTTATTCTTACTTTTATCATTTTCTCATTAATTATCTCATATGTTTATTTTTACTAGTTATATTTGAACTTGACACACTTATTAAGAAAAATAATGATTGACATGATTATTTTACCACACTTTCTCTATTAATTGATGTTGTAAAATCTAAATTAATGAAATATATATTTTTATAGTAGTTTTTTCGCTTTTGTAAATGAAATCAAAACATATACTCTTTCTTTTTTAACTTGTTTATCATGGTTTTACTTGGCATTGAGTTTAACAAGTAAAGAAGACTTTTGATTTTTTTGTTCTATTGAAGGATTGAGGAATACTCAATGATACTATATAATTTATAGAGATATATTATGATGATATCATAGAGGAATGTGGAGTGTCACACTGAAGGATTAAAGATGACCTCAATGATACTATGTCGGTATATGATATAATGTAATTGTACCATGAAGGATTGATGTATTTAACTGAAAGAATGAAACATACATCAATGATACCATGACAATATATAGATATACTATGATGGTATCAATACAGACTGAACCAATTCTCAATGATACCATGTCAGTAGATAGATATATTGGATGATATCATGGAGGTCTCTCTAAAGTTTTGAAGCATACATCAATGATACAGTGACAATAAATAAATATACTATGATGGTATCGTACATGATCTGAATATAGGAACCTTAATGATACACATCAATATATGATTATATAGTTATGTTTTCATTAATGAATGAGTAGTTTTGTGAATGAATGAATAAAGGAAACCTTAGTGCTACCACAACTATATATTCAAATATTGTGATGATATCATATATGATATGATGCGTGTTATTAATTATATGAAACAATCTTTAATGATATTATGTCAGTTTATAGATATATTGTGATGGTATCATGGAGGTCTCACTAAAAGATTGAAACACACATCAATGATACAATCCTATTATATAGATATATTGTGATGGTACCATGGAGGTATCATTGAAGGGTTGAAGCAAACATCAATGGTATCATGGAGGTTTTACTGCGATAGTATCATACATGATATGAGAAGTGTTACTATATATATGAAACTCTCTTTAATGATGTTATGTCAGTCTATAAATATATTATGATGGTATTATGGCGGTCTCACTAATAGATTGAAATAGACATCAATGATACAATGATAGTATATAGATATATTTGTAATGACCCAAAATATCATTTTGGATTTTTTGTACCATTTTACCTCTATCAATATTGACTCTGAGTCATTTTTGAATTGATTTTGAAATTTGTTTCGAGCTTCGAGTTAAAATTTGTGAATTTTGAAAGTTTTAGAGTTTAAAAGTCTAAAGTGGTTAAAATATAGTTTTTCATGTCTTTTGGAGTTCAACTCTTGGAATAAAATTTTGTTAATTTCATCAGTTTCAAAATGTGGAAGAGAGTTGTAGGTTTCAAATTTGGTTTCTTTTCATGAAACTTAGGTCCTAAGTTGGAAATAGCGGAATTTTAATCTTTGGGTTTACTTTGATCCACCTTCATACTTAGGATGCTCTAATTGGATTTCTGATAGTTTCGTTGGATTCAGAGGATGATTTTAAGCATAGGAGAGGTCTTGATTGATTTTTGAGGCCATGAGCTTGATTTTGCCTTTATAGGTGTTACGTTCGTTTCTTGTGACCTTCACGAATTTCGGGTTAAGGATACCTCAGATTAGTCTTTTGATGTTTCCATTGAGTGCAGAAGAATGAGTTTAGTTGAGTAACATATTTAGTTTATGTGAATGGGGTTTCAAACAAATCTCAAGGGTCTATCCAGAGATATTTGTGTTGGTTGATTGTTACTGGTGTCGTAATCCTCACATTCGTGAATGGGTCTTCGCTTTTGCGAGGGTTTCATTAGTGATGACCGACTCACATTAGCAAGGGGTCAGAAGGGTTGACCTTCGCTTTCATGAGAGCCTCATCAATTTCGTGACCTTCGCTTCAGTGAAGGCTGACTCGCGAGCGAGACTACCCACTTATACGGGTTCGATTAAGCAAACCATGGGTCGTGATCGCGATGATCGCGTAAGGGACCCTAGGTTCTCGAAAGTGATAATTGAGACGGTTTTGGCTTGTAATTTTGGAGTTTTACCCCATTTTCCCATTTTGAGTTTCGAAAAATTGTTGGCGATTTTAAAAAGATTTCTTATGCTAAATCTTCTGGCTAAGACTTTGTAACCTTAAAAGTTCAATTACCATTTGATCAATTTTGTTTTTTAACATAAAAAATTGGAATTTTAGATTGACAAAGTTAAAGGTTTTCAAGAAATTGAGTTATAAGGTAAAATGGTGATAATAACTAATTTTAACTCTTTTATCGAAATGGTTTTCACAAATGAACTCCAATGCCTTGGGTAACGTTTTCAAGTAAATTTTTTCAAATTCAAACCTCATTTTCTGGAATACAGTTTTTGAGTTGATTTGACATATTTTTCAAAGTGTATGATATAAAAGTTGTTATTTTTGGAATCTTATTGTGCTTACTTGCTGGATTAGATTGTGTGGCTTTGGACATTGTTCGGAAAGGAAAAACTCAAGTCTCGAATTGACTTTTGATTTAATTAAGTCAAATGAATTTCTAAACCTTGTAAAACTTGTATTTCCCCTCATTGTGTGTGTGTGGAGTAATGAAAATGAGGTGATTCATTCAACTACTCTAATTAATTGGTCTTAATGATTGAAAATGAGATTAAATGAAAAAGGCAACGTGTTGATAATCGTGTTTTGTGAATTACCTTGATGTTGATCTCAATTTTTTGATTGATGAACTGCTTTAATGACATTATTGTGGACTTGAATTGCTTGAGCTCATTGTTTCTTCCTTATGGTGTGAAATTACTTAATTGCATTGATTTCTGTACACTATGATGAGACACGTGGTGATTATGCCAATGAGAAATGGTTCCGACAAGTTACATCATACAGAGCTAATAGGAAATAGTTCTGGCGAGTGATATTGTGACGATGAGAAATAGTTTCGACGAGTAGTATTGTGTCGATGGAAAATGGTTCCGGCAACTGTTTGCCTATTATGGATTGACAAACTTGATACTTATGATTGATTGACTCTATACTTGTCGATTGTTGAACTGTGACTATTGGACTGTGATTGTTAAGCCTTGTGAGCTATGTATTGTAAGTTGTTAGTGTAACACCCATGATTTGAAAAAGGATAAATTGTAGATTTTTAGAAGTTGCGGTGCCACAAATGGAGGCCACCTATGGACCGTAGGTTGACCCAAGGACCGTAGGTGGGGTTCGTGGTTGGTCACCTTACCTCATCCAATTTTTTTCCAGAAAAGGCATAACCCATGACGGGACCTACAGATGTAGGTGGGACCACAGTCCGTGGTCCTGGTCCATGGATTGTGACCCGCATCTATCTGCTTCTGATGCCAAACGATGGACTGACAGAACGGATCGTCGGTCAGTCCACGATCCGTCGGTCAGGCTCGCTAGTGGCCCCGACAGCTTTTAAGTTAAGGTTGTTTTGGTCTTTTCCCCTGTGCCTTAGACACCAAAATTACGTCGTTTAACCCCTACGCTACATAGTTTTGGTCAGTTTAAGCCAAGTAACTTAATCATATCTTTCCCTAAGCGATTCATTCATAAAAAAATAGATCAAACCAGAGCAAAATGAGAAGACACAGTCGACCCAAAACCCTCCAAGAATGCAACAAGTTTTCTTCAGTTCCAGCCCCGAAATCAAAAGATTTCTCTGTGAAATTCGTCACCAGATATGTGGGATTTCACTGGTGGATTCCTTTCATCCATAACTCCAGGCATTTTATTCATCCAGGTTCCACTAAGATGTACCATGATCTGCGGGAAGTCTCTTGGTGGAATGACATGAAGAGGGATATAACAGATTTTGTTGCTAAGTGCCCTAATTGTCAACATGTGAAGGTAGAACATCAGACACCATGAGGTATGACTCAAGAGATTAACATTCCTACATAGATGTGGGAAGTGATCAGCATGGACTTCATTACAGGTTTACCTCGTACTCGCAGACAACATGACTCTATTTGAGTAATAGTAGACAGAATTACTAAGTCCGCTCACTTCTTGGCAGTCAAGACTACAAATTCAATGGAGGACTACATTAAACTCTACATCCATGAGATAGTTAGGTTTCATGGGGTTCCTTTGTCTATAAACTCAGTTAGAGGTCCTCAGTTCACCTCTCATTTCTGGAAGTCATTTCAGAAAGGTCTTGGTACTACGTAAATCTCAGTACAACATTTCATCCACAAATGGATGGTCAGGCAGATCATACTATTCAGACCTTAGAGGACATGTTGAGAGCTTGCGTGATCGACTTCAAGGGCAGTTGGGATGATCACCTTCCTCTTATAGAGTTTACCTACACTATTAGCTAATATTCCAGTATTCAAATTACCATTTATGAGGCATTATATAGGCGTAGATGCATATCTCCAGTTTGTTGGTTTGAAGTAGGTGAAGCAGCCTTGATTTGGCCAGATTCGGTTCATGATACTATGGAAAAAGTCCAGCTCATCAGAGATAGACTTAAGACAACTTCGAGTCGTCAGAAGTCCTATGCAGATGTGAAGAGGAGGGTCTTAGAGTTTGAAATCGATGATTGGGTTTTCCCTTAAGTGTCACCTATGAAGGGGGTGATGAGATTTGACAAGAAAGGGAAGCTTAGACCGAGATTTATAGGTCCTTACAGAATCCTGAAGAGGGTTGGAAATGTGGCTTATCAGTTAGAGTTGCCAGCAGAACTAGCAGTGGTTCATCCAGTCTGTCACATTTCCTTATTGAAGAAGTGTGTGAGTGATCCGACATCTATTGTACCATTAGAGAGTGTGGCTGTGAAGGATAGTCTCACTTACGAAGAGGAGCAAGTTGAAATTCTTGATCATCTGGTTCGAAGGTTGAGGCACAAAGGAGTAGCTTCAATGAAGGTTTTGTGGAGGAGTCAGTCCTTAGAGGGAGCTACTTGGGAAGCAGAAGCAGCAATGAAAGCCAAGTATCCTCATCTCTTTCCTTTTGATTCTGTTTCACCTTCATGTAATAGTTCTTCTGCAGTCTCTAAGTTTACTCTTGCATAAAGTTAGTCTCAATATCTTCTTTCTTCTGTTATACTTGCATTATTTTAGCATATTTGCATGTTCTTGAAACTCAGTTCAATCACATTACAGTTTCTAGTACTTAGTGGTAGGGATCACAATTCCTTCCCTCCATATTCAATTAGTTTAGACTCCATTCGAGGACGAATGTTCCAAAAGGGGAGAAAATGTAACACCCTAGATTTGAAAAAGGATAAATTGCAAATATTCAGAAGTTGCAGGTGCCACCAGCGGAGGTCACCTAAGGATCGTAAGTTGACCCACGGACCGTAGGTGGGGTCCGTGGTTGGTCACCTCAACTCTTGCAATTTTTTTCCAGAAAAGGCATGACCCACGACGGAACCTACGGACCATAGGTGGGACCATAGTCTATGGTCCTAGTTTGTGGATCATGGCCCACAACTTTCAGCTTCTGATGCCAAAGGATGGACTGACAGGACAAACCGTCAGTCAGTCTATGGTTCATCGGTGGCTCTGACAACTTTTAAGTTAGGGTCATTTGGTCTTTTCCCCTATGCGTTGGACCCCTAAACTACGTCATTTAACTCCTAAAAATACGTAGTTTTGGTAAGTTTTAGCCTGGTAACTTAATCAGATCTTTCCCTAAGCGATTCATTCATAAAAAAATCGATAAAACCAGAGCAAAATGAGAAGAAACAGTCGACCGAAAACCCTCCAAGAACGCAACAAGTTTTCTTTAATTCCAGCCCCAAAATTGTAAGATTTCTCCGTGAAATTCATCACCAGGTATGTGGGATTTCACTGGTGGATTCCTTTCATCCACTAGGTCCCTAGAATTTAGTCAGATTCTTGTTTCTCTATCTCTTGTTTAGACCTAGGGTTTCTAGAAATTCAGAGAATTATTGTGATTTAGCTGTAATAGTATTGTTAATCAAATTATCAAATTTTTGTAACATTGTTATTTAGTTCTTTGCATGAAACTCAGAACCCTAGTTTTGTAGATTTGTTAAGTTCATGAATTTCACATGCTAGGTCAGTTAAAACAGTTATACATGCCTCAGATTTCGTATGTTTCATTATCAGTACTTATATGTTGCATTGTTAGTTAGCATGTCAGAATATTGAGTTATTTAGTATATTTCAGTTATGTTCTATTGTACACATTTCCAGTTAGGAGTAGGCTTAACCTCGAGTTCGAATAGGGTTCATCGTACCCGTATAGTCCAATAACTACGTGCCCTTGTAGGTTTATAAGTCCCCTCTGTTACACATCAGATTTAGTGATCAATAGGGTGTATACATCAGACTCCATGTTTAGCTCACGTGGTTTTATGTCGGTTAATAGTAGCTCCCACAGTCAGATTCTAGTGCATTTGATAATGTTTTCAGTTATACTTCAGTATTCAGTCTCATCATGTTATGTACTTGGTCATAGCATTTAGTTTAGTTCTATTCGCTATATATCAGTATTTCCATTATGTTCAGATTGTGATATTGCTCAGTTATGCTTTGTTCAACTTATATATTTGTTCAACTTTATCCTATCTTGCATGCTCAGTACCTTATAAGTAAAGGTGCTGACGCATACTCTCCGCTACATCTTTTTGTGATGTAGGTTCAGGTCATCAACATTAAGATCACGCATAGATCGATTCCCGATCCACATTCAATAGCTTCAGTGGTGAGTCCTCATACTTCGAGGACAATAGACATGGTTTGGGATTGAGTCTTTTATTTCAGTTTCAGTTTTGCTAGGGTTAGCTAGGGACATATCCAAACAACTCTAGTTAGTTAGAGGTTTTTTCAGACATAGTATTAGATTCAACTTTAGTTTTGAGTGATTGTTCAGTATCACTAAACTCTTAGTATATTTTATATATTCAGAACAATATTGGGTATTCCCCATCATTCAATTTATCTCATGTTTTATGCTTCCGTATAGTATCTTCTGTTCAATTTTTTAAGTATGCTTTGATATGCCAACTCAGGGTTAGCTTGGGGTCACTTATGATCCTATGTCCCGTGTTTACATCAAGGGGGGTAACCTCAGGGTGTGACAAACTTTGTATTAGAGCATTAGGTTTAAGAGTCCTAAGATGTTTGAAAGCCACACTAAGTAGAGTCCTTTTCATAGGTGTGAACTGGACCACATCTAATGAGAAGGAGGCTACAAAGAGTTTTAGAAAAAACTTCACTTTCTTTGTTACTCTTATCGTGCGTAAGGTATGATGTAACCTCTCATTTCTAATTCGACGTTATGCATTTGAGATCATGCTTCCTCGTAGAGCTTATGCAAGGAATGCTAATGCCCGCAACGCTAACACAGTTCCTCTAGTCCCAGACCATGAGGTTTCAAATGCAAAGTTTTGTAACCCTATCTAGCTTTTGGCTCAAAGTATAGCCAATCAGAACAATCAGTAGGTGTAGTTCCTATGAATACTAGTGGTGGATCAGTGGTAGCTAGGGTCCAATATTTTGTTAGGATGAATCCACTATAGTTTTTAGGGTCGCTGATTGGTGAAGGCCCCTAAAACTTCATTGATGAGGTCAAGAAAATCTTTGGAGTGATGAAAGTGCCTGGAAATGATAGGGTAGAGCTAGCGTCCTACTAGCTTAAGGATGTTGCTCACATATGGTTCATACAATGGAAGGAAAATAGGGGTAAGAATGCAACTCTTGTGACTTGGGAGTGTTTTGCCGGATTTTTTCTGGACAGGTTCTTCCAAAGAGAGTTGAGGGAGGATAAGGCTCAGGAATTAATGAATTTGAGACAAGGTTCAATGTCAGTCCAAGAGTACGGACTTAAGTTCACCCAGCTCTCGAGGTATGCTCCACATATGGTTGCCAATCCCAGGGTGGAAATGAGTAAGTCCCTATTTGGGGTATCTGACTTGGTGAAGACAGAGTGTAGAGATGCTATGTTGTTGGAGGATATGAATATCTCTAGGGTCATGACTCATGCTCAGCAGATTGAGGGCGGTAAGCGGTAAGCTTAGAGAACTAGGTAGGGACAACAAAATGGCTAGAATTGGCAACTATGAGTACTCTCAGTAGAAATCGAGTGGTGGAAATCGCTCACAGTTTTAGCAGAAATCTTCAGCCCCAACACCTTCATCCCCCAGGTTTTGATAGAATCAGAAAGGTAGGGCATCAGGCTCTAAGTCTCAAAAATGTATTTCAGAACCTACTTAACTTGTCCAAAGTGTGGTAAGAACCATCCAGATGAGTGTCTTGCAGGAAAGGAAGGATGTTTTGGGTGTGGTTAGTCTGGTCACAGGTTGAGAGATTGCTCTTCTTCTAAACAGGGAAAATAAGGTCACAATAGTAGGGCTCAGTCTACAGTCCCATCAACACCAGCAAGTCTCCCAACTTAGTAAGGTGCTTCATCTTGTATAGGTGGTGGTTAGCGCTAGAACATGTTGTATCCTCTCTAAGATCGCTAGGATCAGGAAGATTCTTCTGATTTGGTTACTGGTACGTTACAAGTCTTTCATTTAGATGTTTATGCTTTGTTAGATCCAGGGGCCACTCTTTCCTTTGTAACTCCGTATATAGCAATGAACTTTGGTGTTAGTCCAGAAACTCTCTCATAACCCTTCTCAGTCTCTACTCCTGTTGGTGACCAGTTATAGCTAGACGGGTATACATAAATTGTCCTATCACAGTCTCTTAGAAACTCACCTCAGCAGATCTTGTAGAGTTAGAAATGATAGACTTTGATATCATTCTAAGCATGGATTGGTTACATTCTTGTTATGCCTCAGTCGATTGTAGAACTAGGATCGTTCATTTTCAGTTTCCAAGTGAACCAGTCTTAGAATGGAAAGGTAGTATCTCAGTGCCTATGGGTTGATTTATCTCGTACCTTAAGGCCATAAAGATGATCTCTAAAGGGTACATCTATCATCTTGTTCGGGTTAAGGATTCAAACTCCGAAACCCCAATTCTTGAGTCAGTCCTAGTAGTAAATGAGTTTCCAGAAGTGTTTCCAGAAGATCTTCCTGGAATTCCTCCTGAAAGGGAAATCAACTTCAGAATCGATCTCCTTCTAGATACCCAGCCTATTTCGATTCCTCCTTAAAGAATGGTTCCAACCGAGCTTAATGAATTGAAGGAATAGTTAAAACACCTTCTAGAAAAGGGCTTCATCAGACCTAGTATCTCTCCATGGGGTGCTGCAGTGCTATTCATGAAAAAGAAAGATGGTTCTCTCAAAATGTGCACTGACTATAGTTAGTTGACCAAAGTCACAATCAAGAATAAGTACCCTATCACTAGGATTGATGACTTGTTCGACCAACTTTAGGGTGATAGTCATTTTTTAGAAAATAGACCTCAGATTCGGTTATCATCAGCTCAGAGTCAGAGATAGTGACATCCCAAAAACAACCTTTAGAACTCAATATGGTCATTATGAATTTGTACTTATGTTTTTTGGACTAGCCAATGCTCCTGTAGCATTCATGGATTTGATGATTAGGGAGTTCAAGCAGTATTTGGACATGTTGTTCATCGTCTTTATTGATGATATCCTTATTTACTCTAGGAATGAGGAAGAACATGCAACCAATCTGAGGGTTGTTCTGCAAACTCTAAAAGATCGCTAGCTATTTGCTAAGTTTAAAAAATGTGAGTTTTGGTTACAATCAGTTTCTTTCCTTGGGCATATAGTGTCTAGCGAAGGGATCCGAGTGGATTCTAAAAAAATAGAGGCAGTGAAGCAATCCCAGACCCACCTCTCCTACAGATATCAGGAGTTTCTTGGGTTTAGCCGGTTATTACAGAAGGTTCGTGGAAGGATTTTCATCCATAGCTTCTCAACTGACTAAGCTAACTCAGAAAAAAGGTTAAGTTTCAGTGGTCAGATGAGTGTGAGGAGAATTTCTCAAAACTGAAAACTAGGTTGACTACATCTCTTATTTTGACTCTACCAGAAGGTTCAGATGGTTATGTGATCTATTGTGATGCACCCAGAGGTTGCCTAGGTTGTGTGTTGATTAATGAGTCCACAAATTGGACTCATTTAGGGCTATATTTTAATATAAATTATGTCCTCAAATGCTTATTTTACCTCAATGTATGATGAAAATCCTTACGTTTCATGTATTTGAAGTTTGAAGGAAAGCATGGACACTACTTCGCAAAAAGGAATGAAGAGGCTGAAAAGAACAACTAAAATGAAGGCCTGAGGATCACCGAGTCCACTTGGTGAGTCGCCGAAGTGTCTTACTTCACTTTTTGTTCCAGTGTGCTGAACCCTGAAGGAAAGGATCATATCGGCGGAAAAAGGGAGCAGACGACGCATCACCGAGAAGTTTCATGAGGCAGTACCATGTCGGCCAATGACCCAGAGCACGACGATGCTGAAGGATGGTGCAAGACGGTGGTGAACTACACTAAAAGGCAAATTGCACAGTCGATCGGTGATTCCGACTAATGACGCCGAATGATCCACTGCAACACAAATTTGTGAAAGCTATAAATACTAGTTAGAGTTGTAGTTTAAAGGGACGAACAATTATTATAATTTTCATATAGAATAGTACTTTTTGATATTTTTTCTCTGAGTTTGAGAGGGTTTTGAAAACTTGAAGAAGAAAAGGGTTTCATCTCCAAGGATTTGGACTTGGGTCTCTTGGATTCTTTATTCTTGACCTATAACAAGACTTAAATCTTCATACCCATTTGAACGCAAGCTCATTTAGGTATAAATTTCTATCTCTTGATGTGTGGCTAAAAACCCTAATTCTTGGGGGTGTGATTTAGCGAATATGGGTTGGAGTAGTTGTTGAGTCTTGCTTGCTGATATATTAGATATATTTTAATTGTGATTTCGTTTAGTATTTGTGGATGAATTTAATGAATTTGTAGTTGCAAATACAAGTTCATATATATGTTTTTGTCCTTCTCGAGAGAGAGGTCGCGAAACCAAAACTACTAAATTGATGGACTAATGAGTTGGTCGACATGAGGTTCAACTCGAGAGAATGAACCCTAGTCCCATATCCTAACACTCATCTCGAGAGAGTGAGTGGGGTAAGGCGTAGGCTGGTTTTATGTGTCAAGTGGATGTCCGAGAGTAACCCATTTGAAATGGGTTAAGTTGCTCGAGAGAGAACTCATTTCTGTTTAAAGCTTAGCCTAGTCACAATTACTCTATAAATTCCCTATCAAAAGCATGTGCCCAATAATTTGATCTATCACGTATTCCTAATCGCATCCCAAGAACCTCTCTCTCATTGATTGCTATTTTAGCTTCATTTGTTATTTTTGCTTATTTGTGAGAAAACCCCCATTTGATAGTTGACACTTTTGTGTCACCCCCTTTATTTATTATGTTTTTAATCGTTAACTTCTTTAGCTACGACTAATTAGAATGAAATTCTAATTTTCTATTAATTTTCAAAACCACTCCCTTGGGACACGACCTCAACCCTTTGTTGGGTTACTATACTATTGCAAGATCGTAGAAACTCATACTGGAAGTTGTGTCGTTGATTACGCAAAACATCAAATGGCGCCACTGCCGGGGAGTGGTGTTACTTGAGAATTTTTAGTTAAGTTGAATTTTGTTCTTGTTAGTTATAGTAATACTTACTTAATTTTTAGTTTTATTTTTCTTGTTTGTGTGTTGAAAAAGGAAGAATGAGTGTGAATGATGACAAAGGTCCCAAATGGACCAAGTGCTATCTTCTCTCTACCTAGAGCTAAAAGAGGGGTGGCCTTATAAAAATGAGGCAAACCTCACTAATGGAACTTGAGTGAGGAGTTGCGTCGTGCCATGGCGTTAAATAAGGCGCTTCTTGGGATGCAACCCAAGGTTTTATCGCTTTATGTTTATTTTAGAAATAATGGTGTGTTGATCATGCAAGTTAAAGTGTGGAAAGTGTTTGAAAAATGCAGATTGGCAAACTAGAGGTCTAGTCGGGGAATCACCGAAGAGGTCAGTGACCCCGACCTAGACTGCCGTTGGACTCAAAATAATTTCAAAGTGGAGTCTGTAAAACTCGGTGAGCCCAGGAATTTTTGGCGAATTACCGACCTGTTCGGTGATCCCGATCTAGTCTGCTGATTGGACCCCCAGTTTAACTGGAGGTCCTGTAAAACTTGGTGAGGTAAGTGCCTACTCGGTCTGCCACCGAGTGGGTCGGCGAGCATGACTAATGTCACCGAATGGGATAGAACTGGACGATTTTTAAAAGGCCAAAGGTTTAAACTTTCAAACTCTTCCCTTTCCCTCACTTTTGAACTTCACAAGCTCACACCCGCACTTTAGTTTCTATATTTTCCATTTCTAGTAGTATTTTAGTCGTTGATTTGTGCTTGGATTGGGATTACTTTGCCGCCTAGTATTTCAGTCTTTATTATTCGGCATCTAAGGTTGGTTTCCCAAACCCCACATTTATTTTTGAGCATTTGAACTCTAATGCAAATGATTCTATCTTGTTGATGTGTGCTGGGCCTCTCTGATAGGATTAAGTTTCTTGAATGCCTGTATTAATTCGAAAATCTCGCCCGTAGTGTTTATATTGTTAAAATCCAATATTTTTGGGCCTTAAAATTGGTTAAAGCTTGTGGGGTTGTGCTTGCATGTTGGTGAGTCTAGTTGGGAGAAGTCTGAATATCCTGAAGATATGGTAAAGAGCAATATTGTCATGCCACCCCGGAAAAGAGTATAGGGTATCACTATAAATGAAGGGGGATCAAATCCTCCAAAGAAGGGTAGACAAGAACCTCCACATGGAGATAAAGGCAAGGATATGAGGGCCTTACTGAGATAGAAGAGGCCATGGTAGATGTTGCTAGCTCCTAGTGGATCTGGTACTGCTCGTCCTTCTGAGGTGAACCGGTACACAGGCCCGTTTCCATACTTATGCACCGGGCACTTATGCTTACACAGATGGAGCGACTACATAGACAGGATCCCCTATTTACCTTCCACCCTGTCTTACTTAATGAGGACAAATGATTTTTGTTTGTGGTGGGGTGAGTCTCACCTTTGTGCATATTAGTTTTTGTTTATATTTGGGCTTTGTGCTTAAATTGTGTTTACACTACTTTCTGTGGATGTTTGAGCTTGTGGCTCCTTTTATATTAAATTGCAAAATGATTTTGACCCGTCCAAAAATTTTTAGCCACCTTTCATGTGTTGAATATGAATGTTCTTTTGCAAAATTTAAATCTCGGTTCTGATCAATACCGATGACTTCAATAGTGCTTACAATTGAACGAACATGAATGTATGACTACGATGAGGCCAAATGAAGTCGCATAGACAATATGTGACCTCTTTGAATATCGTTGTGATTAGCCATTTATCAAATCAATTCTGTTGTGATGATCATTGCACACTAGAGAAAGTGTGGAGTCTTGTTTGACTGTAGTGTCAATGCCTAGTGTGATGAGCTTACTTTGACCAATGCATGATAGATCCTAGAATTTGACCCGTTGGTCTGGTCAAGTAAGTGATGCTATCTCTTGATATGATTTTAGGCAACTTCTAATTAAGAGTGTGAACCAATTGACATAAACCTCTTTTGTGACCTACCTTGTGAGTGTGTGGACTGCTTTTGAACACCCCTTGAGCCTAACCCTTCTTTGGAAGAAACTTGATGAAAACTAAACCTTTCTTAATCCACTACCTATATTCCTCTTGAATTATGGTTAGTTAAATAGCCAACTTAAGCCAAAAGCCTAAGTTGGGGGTGTGGTGAAAAGACAAGGGAAAATCAAGAAGTGCAAAAAAGTCTCTTGTTACCCATGGTTTTAAGAAAAATGGAACCCCTCCATATAAAAAAAAAGAATGAAAAAGAAAGTTGTGGAATAAAGTACAAAAGAAATGGGGTTCTCAAAAAATCCATGGAAAGTGAATAATAGGATGACTTATGAGCACTAAAGAGAATGACTAAGGAAAGGGAAAGGAAGTGTTGTGAGCACAACATTTCATGAGGATGAAAGTCCCTGAGCCTAAATGACCATACCTTTGCACTCAGCCCCATTACAAGCCTTGAAAAGACTTTTTTGATCTTGAGTAAGTTGAAACAAATATTGATAGGAAAATACGGACAAACCTATGGGTGCAAGCATGCATTGTGTTCTTCCTTGTGAAAGTGAGCGTTGCATCTGATTCCGAAGCTTTAAACTGTGAACCATAGTGTGATTATGGAATCATTCTTTCTGTGAGGGCATTCAAACACTTTAGTTAAGGTTGAACTTGCATTTGAAGCAAGTATTGTGAGCATGAGGTTCTTTGATATTGGTGAGTCACAACTTGAATTTTTGAGTGCACATTTGATCTTTGCATAAGTAAATTGAGTCTTGTTGTGTGCATTCATGATTGAGTCTTGTGTAGCACTGTTTGCGACACCCTTTTTGAACGACTGAACTTGAGTTTGCTCGAGGACAAGCAAAAGTTTAAGTTGGGGGTGTTGATGAGTCCACAAAATGGACTCATTTAGGGCTATATTTTTATAGAAATTGTGTCCTCAAATGCTTATTTTATCTCAATATCTGATGAAAACCCTTAAGTTTCAGGTATTTGAAGTTTGAAGGAAAGCATGGACACTACTTCACAAAAAGGTTGAAAAGAACGAAGAAAATTAATGCCTGAGGATCCCCAAAGGTTCTTACTTCGCCTTTTGTTCTAGTGTGCTGAGTCCTGAAAGAAAGGAACAAGTCGGCGGAAAAAGAGAGCAGTCGGCGCATCATCGAGAAGTTCTGTGAAACAGTACCATATCGCCCAATGATCCAGAGCACGACGTTGCTAAAAGATGGTGCAAGACGGCGATGAACTATACCAAAAGGCGAATCGCCGAGTCGATCGGTGATTCTGACTAACGACGATGAATTATCCGCTGCAGCACAAATCTAAGCTATAAATACTAGTTAGCGTTGTAGTTTTAAGGGTCGAACAATTCTTATAATTTTCATATGGAATAGTACTTTTTGATATTTTTGTTCTGAGTTTGAGAGGGTTTTGAAAACTTGAAGAAGAAGAGGGTTTTATCTCCAAGGATTTGGACTTGGGTCTCTTGGATTCTCCATTCTCGGCCTATAACAAGACTTAAATCTTCATACCCATTTGAATGCAAGCTCATTTAGGTATAAATTTCTATCTCTTGATGTGTGGCTAAAACCCCCAATTCTTGGGGTGTGATTTAGCGAATATGGCTTAGATTAGTTGTTGGATCTTGGTTGCTGATAGATTAGATATAGTTTAATTGTGATTTCGTTTAGTAGTTGTGGATGAATATAATGAATTTGTAGTTGCAAATACACGTTCATATATGTGTTTTCGGCCTGCTCGAGAGAGAGGTCGCGAAACCAAGACTACTAAATTGATGGCCTAAGGAGTGGGTCGACATGAGGTTCAGCTCGAGAGAGTGAACCCTAGTCTCATATCCTAACACTTAGCTCGAGAGAGTGAGTGGGGTAAGGCATAATCTGGTTTTCATGCAGCAAGTGGGTGTCGGAGAGGAACCCATTTGAAATGGGGTAAGTTGCTCGAGAGAGAACTCATTTCCATTTAAAGCTTAGCCTAGTCACACTTACTCTATAAATTCCCTATCAAAAGCATGTACCCAATAATTTGATCTATCTCGTATTCCTAATCACACCCCAAGAACCTCTTTCTCATTCATTGCTATGTAAACTTCTTTTGTTATTTTTGCTTACTTGTGATGAAACCTCCATTTGATATTTGACACTTTTGTGTCACTCCCTTTATTTATTATGTTTTTAATCGTTAACTTCTTTAGCTACGACTAATTATAATGAAATTCTAATTTTCTATTAATTTTCAAAACAACACCCTTGGGACACGACCCCAACCCTTGGTTGGGTTACTATACTATTGCACGATCGTAGACACTCATATTGGAAGTTGTGTCATTGATTACCCAAAACATCAAAATGGCACCGCTGCCGGGGAGTGATGTTACTTGAGAATTTTTAGTTAAGTTGAATTTTGTTCTTGTTAGTTGTCACGACCCAAGCCTAGGGCCTAGACGTGACATGGCGAATGAGGAACCCGAAGGAACCCCAAACAAGCCTCTCAAACTTGTCATCTCACTTCATCGGTCGCGGAAGTACAATCAACATTAATTAACGGGAAAATAGGGACTA
>JAJOOS010008335.1:0-44823 GCA_029582725.1 Solanum chiquidenum | reverse complement strand
CTACAAACATAACCCCCCCCCCCCCCCGTATGTAATTGTGAGATTAATTAAATACTGTTTTGACATTACAAAAAATTAGCTAGGCTCTTTTATGTGACTAAAAGTTGTTGGCTAATGTTGCCAAAATATCCTTAGCATAGAGACAATAGTGTTGCCATAAGAATTTCTGATTTTAGTGGCGCATTTAGTTGCCTCAAAACCCTTTCTTTGAACGACCTTAATCATAATCAATTTGTATAGGGCAAACTCGAATTTAGTAAAAGGAGTGAACCACACCATGATATGTGGTAAAATCGAATACAAAGAAATGTATGTGGCAACTTGAAGAGAATGAAGGATCCCATCCTCGATAGATCATTAAGAGCATCGAATGCCAACTCTTGTAGCAGTGGCAAGTGACCGGGCAATTTGAAAGAGGCTTCATCCATGGAAAACCATCTTACAGTTGGAGGTGATCATATTGACCCACGGGAGCTCAACAATCAATCTTGAACTATATGTCCACCTTCTCCAACCAGCTTTAGGTGAAACCTTATAACATAGGCACATGTTATAAGATATATAGACTTTTCAGTGCCAAAGCATGTCGTCTTTAGACACGGTAGTTTAGGGGTGTCGACAGACACCCCTTCGTCGAAAAATTACATTGTGTAACTAGAATAAAAATATTTTTTATGTATATATATTATATATTGATACTCCTTGGCTTCTATACAATTTTATTTCTTTGTATTTTGGCACCGCTTAGGAGAAATTCTGGCTCCTCCACTGTTTAGACATTAAGGCGACAACCATGATTTTGACATTTTAGCTTAAGGGAGTGAACTTGATCGGCCTTAATTTATTTGCCTTTAGCCTCTTTACACAAATCCTATTATTCATCTCAAAAGTTTAAGATGAACAAGATATAAGAACACGTATGCATCCAAATTTTGTATTTTTCTAGTTTATCGCATCATTAAACAAAAATTGTATTGTGTATCTGCACATAAATGCCCAATTTTATAATGATAGAAAATAACAAATAATTATTCTTCATATGATATACATGTAAGTCCATAAATTCTAAAAAATTATTGATGAAAATTAATTATCAGTTAAAATCATTCATGCTCTGATACCATATATAACTTAATTTAATTTACATCAGGATTATGAACACAAACATTTTACGAAAAAACATTACAAAAAATGTATCTAAAGCGGGAAACACTATCACAAGCGAAAACGTTAATTGAAATTAGTTTTTACCTCCTTACCTTAATCTTACGTTACCAAAATCGTCGTATGCGATGAAAAAGGTGTAGATAATATATTGTAACCTTTATGAGTGGATTATAAAAATTGTGACTTATATTAATTAATATGATACGTCCATTAAATAATCATATTTTACTGATGAGATTTACACTTCATTAAATATTAATTGTAACTTTACATTAATTGAATCACACATATGGCTCGCTACCTTGAGAGATAGACACTAATTTTTGATCCCTTGTCAAGGAGTTAGATAAAATAGTAGGTCCATATTAAAGAAAAATCAATAACTGTATGCTAGTAGTGTAATATAGTCTAATGAATCCATCATTAGCTATGGAATTTACAGAGGTCTATCTACTTCAAAACTATATCTTTTAAATAAACTTTAAAGTTCACAAATCAAACATTTGAACAGTAGACATTTTAGTTCTTTCAAATCATACTTTTCAACTTAGTAAAAAACATTTATCACAATTTTTATTTTTCAAGAAATGATAATTTCAGTAATGTAACGGTAATCACATCTCAAGTAAAAATAGTAAAACATGTCTAGTAGCGGTAAAAACATTTAAAATAGTCAATAAACATTTCAAGAAATAGTTCAATACCATATCAAGTAAAAAATTTGTCCTACATGAAATTCAAACATTCTATATAAAATATTTCTTTTTCAAAATCACAAATAAATCATGTAGGTTATGAAAAAACAAGTTGCAGCAAGGTCACTACTCATATAATACTCATGTCAAAATCCCAAACTCGTCACCTAGAGCAATCCGTATGACTTTCTTTGATTAATCTATAATCATGTCATATCAATATAGTGTTAATTCCTTTTCTAAATCTATTCATAACTAAATTAGAAACCATCCCTCGGAGTTTCATGTTTGAATCTAAAATTGTTGAATTATATTTAATTGTGCGACATAAAATTCAACTAGTCTATAACTCACATACTACTCATTTTTATCAATATTTGCATTAAGTGTCTTTCGCCATATGGTTGGAATTACAATTAGGCAATTTCCCTATGATCATTCTTCTAGAAGATGACAACACACGTCAATTGATCATCTGTGCATTTCAAGGAATCAAGCCACAATTACTACACAAAGCTATCAATTGGTGGTTCATTGTGTCAGAACTATAATAACTTACATGAATACTCATAATTCAATGGAAATATTGTTAAGACGACAAGATATAAAAACTAATTTGAATGGTCAATCATAAAAAAATGGGAAAATTTTCTAGAATATTGTGCTGACCTTGAAGGTATTTTTAGAAAATTGTTATTTTACCTCTTTCGATAGTTGTCCGAGTCATGTTGGATCAGTTTATGAGACTAGTTTTGTAACGAGATCGAGAAGTTGTGATTTTTGAAAGTTTTATAGTTTTAGAGACTCTTAAGTTGATATAAGTGACTTTAGTCAACATCCGGAACTACGAGTCTTGAAATATAATTTTGTTAGTTCCATTAGCTCTGAAATGCGAAATTTGGCCGAAAAGAGTTGTCGTTTTCAGATTCAAAGTGTTTATGTTGATTTGAGCCCTTGAGTTGGAAGTTTAAGTGAATTTAGGCCAAGAATTGGCTTTAGTCAACGTTCAGAGTTTGAATGCTCGAATTAGATTTTCGACGATTCCATTGGATCCAAGAGGTGATTTTAGGTGTAGGTAGGGTCTTAGTTCTTTTTTCAAGAGGTTCCTAGGACAATTTGATCTTTTTGAGTGAAAGTTAGTTTATTGAGACTTAAATGGGTGCCCGGTTAAGGAGACCTCAAATTTTTGTTTTGATGGTTTTATTGAGTCTAGAACGTTGAATTTAGTTGGGTAGCATATCTAGATTGTAAACACAGGATTCCGGACGAATCTTGAGGGCCCATTTATTGAATATTTTGTGCATTGGTGTTTGTTGTATCTATTATCTCATGCCTCGTTCGTGTTCGCGGAGCTTGTCCACATTTGCGAAGGTCTTTGTGTTGTATCTTCCACATTCGCAAAGCTTTGGTCGTGATCACAGAGGGTTGAGCTGTTGGCCTCCTATTCGTGAAGTCTTGGGCGCAATTACGGAGTGTCACAGTGTTGACCCTCATGTTCGTGCGGCAATGTCTGCATTCACGAAGGGAAATGGTGATCAAGCTCTACGTTCGTGGAGTAGGGGTTGCATTCGCGGACTTCATGTAACCTGGGAAGAATCTTATTTTTCCAAAATGAGGGTTTCTTCTCAGTTTTCCATTTTTGAACATTGAGAACTCTAGAGTAGTGATTTGAAAAAGGTTTACCAAGATAAAATATTGGGTAAGTGATTTCAACCCTAATCCTCCATTACCCATTTATTTCTTCATAATTTTAGGGTACTTGTGTTAGGTATTATTTTACTTAGGGTCAAATAGAGATGCTTGTTGAGTACCGTTGTTGTTAGGTACTCACTCCCTTGCTTTCTACATTGTGTAGGTTATGTGTTGGGAAAGGCAAGCACAAAATAAATGTGCACGATAGGGCAATAGCGGAAGAAATCCCAAACCAAAACTTTCCCTTCTATTTGAACCAAGAGAAGACAAAATAATGAAAGAATAAAACTGTTTGGTCAGCAAACAAACCAACCAAGCAAGAAAAATAAATCAACACAAGAAACGCCAAATTTAACATGGAAAACCTCTTCCGTGTGAAGAGTAAAAACCACAAGGCCAAAGCTCCACTATAATCAACAAGAGTTACAAAGTGTTCTCCAAAATGTTCACCAACAAAGTGCCAAACAATGAGCAACACAACTACAAGATAGCACCAAAAACTAGAGAAACAAAAGGAGTAAAATCACCAAATAGCATTCGCTGTTCATGAGCGAAAATCTGGAGCTACATGACTCCAAATCACCCTCTCTCAGTTCCCAATCAAAGATTAAGTCCAAAAATCAGCTCAATCGGACAAGAAACGAAGCGGAAATCATGATTTGAAATTGGTTGCTAGGGCTTGTGCGAAAATCTGCACTTTCTCACTTTTCTATCTATATGGCTGCTCTAAAAAACTCTTGTGATTCTCTTAAAAATAAGACCTAAAAGAAAGTCTTACATATGCACCATATTATTGGGCTTATGGGCAAAAGTGTGCAAGAAATATTTGGACAAAATTTATCCACAAAGGAAAAGAAGGAAGACCCAAAACCTTTCGACTTTTATTTATCCAAATAGGAAGGGAAAAAGGCCCAAAACCCAACAATTCCCCCCCTAAAGACTATGTGGAGGAAACCGCAATCCCGACGATCATGCAACATTCTTCAAACTTCCATCTTGGCAAAGGTTTAGTCATCACATCTCGAACCATTATCATTGGTATGGATCTTTTCAAGTTCAAGCAACTTGGAATCCAACACATCTCGAATCCAATGACACCTCACATCAATGTGTTTAGACCAACCATCAAATGTAGACTTCTTGCCAAGATGAATCGCACTTTGGCTATCGTAATAAAGCACATACCTCTCTTAAGCACAACCAAGTTTCCCCAAGAATCTCTTCATCCAGATCAATTCTTTGCAAGCTTCAATAACTGCAATAAGCTCAGCCTCTGTAGTAGATAAAGCAACACATTTTTTCAACCTAGATTGCCAAGACACAACTTCCCCTGCAAAAGTAATCAAGTAGCATGAAGTATACTTACGAGTATCAACATCACCAGCCATGTCTGAATCAGTGTAACCACAAAGAATAGGCTTCCCCGTACCAAAACACAAACTCAAATTAGAACTGTCACAAAGATATCTCATAATCCACTTTACAACATTCTAATGCTGTCTTTCTGGATTAGAAAGAAAATGGATAACAATACCAACAACATGAGCAATATCTGGTTTTAAACACACCATTGCATACATCAAAATACAATTAATTGAAGCATAATGACCTCTCTTCATATCTTCCTTCTCACCATCACTGGAAGGACAATGTCTAGTACTCAATTTGAAGTGCATAGCTAAAGGTGTGCCGACAACCTTAGCTTTGTCCATGTTAAATCTACGAAGTACTTTATGATCGAACTTCTCCTGTGACAACCACAACTTCTTGGCATCTCTATCACAGACAATCTGCATGCCAAGAATCATCTTTGCTGGTCCCAAGTCTTTCATAGCAAAAGACTTATTCAACTCTTGCTTCAGATTTTTAATCCTGCAAGTATTATGGCCAACAACAAGCATGTCATCAACATAAAGCAAAATGATAATAAAGTCACCATCACAGAATTTTAACACAAAAACACAATGGTCTGAAGAAGTCTTCTGGAAGCCCTGCTATCTCATAAAAGAACCAAATTTTATGTACCATAGCCTGGGAGCTTGTTTTAAACCATACAAGCTCTTCTTCAACTTGGAAACATAATTCTCTTTTCCCTTGACTTCAAACCCTTCCGTCTGCTCTATATAAATTTCTTCATCCAAGTCACCATGGAGAAAAGTAGTTTTAACATCCATCTGTTCAACCTCTAAGTCCAGACTTGCAGCCAAGCCCATAACTACACGGATGGATGACATCTTCACAACTGGAGAGAATATCTCATCAAAATTAACTCCTTTTTCTGGTTAAATCCCTTCACAACTAATCTAGCCTTGTACCGTGGAACCAGGTTACCATCTTCATGTTTCACCCGAAAAACCCACCTATTTTTCAAAGCTTTTCGATCTTTAGGTAACATACCTAGTCGAAGGTATGATTATCATGTAGAGACTTCATTTCATTCTACATAGCATCAAACCACATTTCTTTTTCTTCACATTTCATGGACTCATCAAGACGCTATGGTTCTCCCCCGTCAGTCAAGAGTACATACTCATTGGGAGAATAACGAGATGAAGGTACTTTCTCTCTAGTAGATCTTCTGAGACAACTCTCTGGAGCATAAATAATAGTTGGTTGCTGACCAACTACATCATCTTGTACTGGAGCATCATCGGGTTACTGGTCATTCTGAATATGATCAAAATCTTGAATATCAACTTGATTTTTATCATTTTGAAGATTTTCAACTGGTGGAATAGTCAAAGGAATTGGATCAACATCAACTAGGCTCTCACTACTCTGAGAATCAACTTTCTCAACTTTGTCAAGATCTTCAGTTGTTTGGTATTCAAAGAACACAACATCACGGCTTCTAACAAGTTTCTTCTCAACTGGATCAAAGAAACGATAGCCGAATTCATCTTGACCATAACCAACAAAGATACATTGCCTAGTTTTAACATCCAACTTTGACCTCTCATCCTTAGGAAAATGCACAAAGGCTTTACACCCAAAAACTTTAAGATGATCATAAGAAATCTGGCAGCTTAGCATCTGAAAGCATACATCTAACCCTCTCAACAAGAGTTCTTCATCCTCTCTGCTAAACCATTTAGCTGAGGAGTCTTTGGAGGAGTTTGCTGATACCGAATACCCTGCTCTCTACAATATCTATCAAAAGGACCAATATACTCACCACCATTATCAGAACATATGCATTTCAATTTTTTCCCTGTCTGTCTCTCAACCAAGTCCCGAAAATTCTTGAACACATTAAGTACCTGATCCTTGGACTTCAAAGAGAATACCTAGAGTTTGCGCTAATGATCATCAACAAAAATCACAAAGTAAAGTGCACCACCATGAGACTTTACCTTAAAAGGACCACTCAAATCAGAATGTACCAACTCCAGCAAATCAAGCTTTCTTGAAGTCAGACGACTCTAAAAAGTTTCTTTTCTGTTTACCGGCTAAGCAATGAACAGACTTGTTCAACTTTGCTGGTTTCACTCCAGAAAGCAAATTCTTCTTAGCCAAATTATCCATCCCCTTCTTGCTCATATGACTCAGTCTTCTATGCCATAAAAATGATGAAGTATCATTCTCCACCACATTTACTGAGCCTCTGAGAATGGAGCCCTGAAAAATGTACAAGTTAGACAACTTGTCACCACGGGCTACACCATCGAACCTCTTGTATGCTTCCACTGGCCAACACCAAGGGTATTAACATAACCCTCATCATCAAGGTATCCCACCAAAATCAAATTCAGACAAACTTCTGGAGCATGCTTGAAATTATTGAGAACTAGTTTGGAACCATTATTACTTTCCAAACAAACAGTCCCAACGCCAAGAACCGCAACCTCATGATTATTTCCCATTTTTAACATCCTAAAATTACCTGGAGTATAAGAAGAAAATAATTCCTTCTGGGGCGTGACATGAGAAGTAGCACCAGAATCGATAGACCAACTAGACTCATCACAAACAAGATTAAAAATATTTTCATCACAAGAAACGAAAAGGTCATCATTAGCAACAACAACAACATGATTTTCATTATCACCTTATTTATTTTGTTGTTTCATATCTATTTTGTACCTGAAACAATATTTCTTGATATGCCCATTCTTGTGGCAATAGTCACATGTAACATTCTTTAATCTAGACTTTGACTTTCCTCTACTTTTATCTCTGTCATTCTGACCTCTGAACTTGCTTCTCTCCCTGTCTTCAGTAACTAAAACATCGTAGTGTGAAGTAGAAGAAGATGAGCTTTGAGATCTTCTTTTCATCTCTTCATTCAAGATACCACTCTTAGCATATTCCATGGTCACAACACCACTGGTAGCAGAAGTAGTCAAAGTAACTCAAAGAGTTTCAAAAAAGTCTGGCAGATCATTAAGAAGCCATAGTCCCTAAATTTCTTCATCAAATTTTACACCCATTCTGGATAGTTGGTCAAGAACACCCTGAAATTCATTAATATGATCAGAAATAGGAGTGTCCTCTTTATACCTGATGTTCATCAATTGTTTCAAATGAAACAATTTATTGTTGCCAGTCTTCAAAGCATATAGTGTCTCGAGCTTGTCTCACAAACTTCTGGCATGTGTCTCATTCACAATGTGATTTCTAACATTATCTTCAACCCATTGTCTAATATAGCCATAAACCTGTAAATTCTCAAATTTCCAATCCTCATCATTCATAGATTCGGGTTTATTAGAAGCAAACACATGTAGAGGCATTTTCTTGTCAAATAAAAGATCTTTCATCTTGCCTTTCCAAATATGATAATTACTACCATTCAAACAAATCATCTTGCTCATATTTGACTCCATCATTCAAATACCACTTGGTTGGGAAAGACAAGCACCAAATAAATGTGCACGACAGGGCGATAGCGGAAGAAAACCCAAGTCAAAACTTTCCATTCTATTTGAAACAAGAGAATAAGAAATAATGCAAGAATAAAATTGTTTGGGCAGCAAACAAACCAACCAAGCAAGAAAAATAAATCAACATACGAGAGGCCCCACAAGGCCAAAGCTCCACTATAATCAACAAGAGTTACAAAGTGTTCCCCAAAATGGTCACTAACAAAGTGCCAAAAAATGAGCAACACAACTACAAGATAGCACCAAAAACTAGAGAAACAAAAGGAGTAAAATCACCAAATAGCAGCTGCTGTTCACGAGAAAAAATCTGGAGCTACATGACTCCAAATCAGTCTCTCTCAGTTCTCAATAAAAGATTAAGTTGAAAGGAACAATCTGTCAAAAAATCATCTCAATCTTACAAGAAACGAAGCGGGACTCGCGATTTGAAATTGGCTGCTAGGGCTTGTGCGAAAATCTGCACTTTCTCATTTTTCTCTCTATGTGGTTTCTCTCAAAAACTCTTGTGATTCTCTTTAAAATAAGATCTAAAATAAAGTCTTACATTTTCACCATAATATTGGGCTTATGGGCAAAAGTGGGCTAGACAAATTTGGGCTAAATTTATCCACAAAGGAAAGGAAGGAGGACCCAAAATCTTTGGACTTTTATTTATCCACATAGGAAGGGAATAGGCCCAAAACCCAAATTTATAATTTTGGATTTTCTTGATCATTCCTCCTACATCTTCATTCGAGGCCCACTTTTGGAGTTTGTGAGGTAGTTGTTAGTCATCTCGGCAAACATCACATAACTCTTGATTATGTCTTTCTAATATTCTAGTATTGTAGACATTCAGACTTATGTTTTCTTCAAAATGTATTACATCAGTGTTTGTACATGTGACAATATGTTTTGGGGAAGGTTTTGTTATATTATGATTTACACATACTTATGTTATGTTTAGTTCTTAATTTATTTCTTACTTCCGCATGTACCATTGTTGAGGGTTATTTAGGCTAACATGATTTGGTGGGATAAGACAGGTGTCATCATGTTCGGTTTTGAGGTCTTGAAAAATGGTATCAAAGTCCCAAGTCATGGGTCCTACGTGTGTACAAGCCAAGTCTAGTAAATTCTCGAGGATCGGCGCAAAGATGTTTTTTGCTTATATTCGAGAGGATATGAAGACTTTTAGAAAGCTTCCTTTTTGTTTATTCATTCTCATTGTGCATGGTTATTTTTGCTAGTACATAATTGTCACTTGTTCTTTTGACAAATGGCTAGACGAGATCTATTGCGATTGGTAAAGGAGGGGAGGCAATCCCTGAGTATGTTATTAAGACCCCCCAGCTAGGGGTAGAGGTAGAGATCAAGCGAGGGGGAAAGGTCATGCCCGAGGGGTGGCACCAGCTAGAGGCCATGTTAGAGGTGCCTCTCCCGAGCTAGAGTTGGATGCTAGAGGGGACCAAGTTCCTCTAGAGTACGCTATTGCATCGTTACTCTAGGACACCTTGTTGAGAGTGTTGGGGGTACTAGAGGGTTTTACTCAAAATGGGGGTGCAACAAGCACATTGCAGGGTTCTCAGACTAGAGTGGGGGCTTAAACCCTAGACCAAAGTTAAGTTCCACTTGTCCAAGGTCCGGAGAAACAACCACCAGTGGGTCATATGATTGATGGTGATCCTTTACCAGAGTTGGACCCAGGGTGCACCTTTTCTTGTGTTGTGTGATAAGGAGAAACAACAATATGAGAAGTTTAGAAAGATGGATCTACCTTAGTTTCAGGGTGGAAATAGCAAGGGTGCATATGAGTTTGTAACGACCCTTTTGGTCGTTTTAAGTACTAGAGCTTTTTGTTTCATAAAATACTTTCGATAGATTCTATATGGATATTTTGGACTATTCGTGACTACAATTACAGGATTAATCGGGTAGTTTTAATAATTTATTTAGTTGGTCGTTCAAGAAGATATAATTAACATTAATAGTGGGTCACTTTCTTACTTTTATATTGGTCTTTTATAATAATTAGGGAGTAAATATTCTGTAGAAATAATAAGGGTTTGAGGCGAGGAAATTATACTTGCGGCATCTATCGAAGAAGGCCGATATACTGGTAATTGCAACTCTTCTCTTGCTTTAAATAACATATAATGAATTAATGAGGAGTCCACGATTTGGACTCTTTTAGGGCTTTATTTTGATAGTTTTAGTGTCCTCAAATGCATATTTTGTCTCAGCAACTGATGAAAACCCTTGAGTTTCAGGTATATGGAGTTAAAGACAAAGCATGGACACTATTGGGCAAAAAGGAACAAAGAAAGCTAAAGGAATGAAGAAATGAAGACCTGATGATCGATGATGTCATTCAGCGAATCGCTAATATCATTCAGCGAATCTCCAAATTTCCAAGATACCACATAAAGTTACAGAATGTTGGAGCTAAAATGGGGGCGAATTCGGTGAGCAGCGTATCGCCGATCTAGTCGGCGAAGGACAACCAGGTAGCCAAAAGTATGAAAGAAGATTCAAGCAAGTGCTGATGGCGAGATGGAAGGATAAAGGCGAATCGTGGAGTCATTCGGTGATCCCGACCTAGATCGCCTAAAGTCACAGTAGCCAGACCAAGAAAAAGTGAAAAATGAAGGCGAGATGAATAGCAATCGAAAATTCACCGATCCGTCAGCGATACCCGACTTACTTCACCGAGTAGTCCTGAGAAGTGACACTTCAGACTTGTTTAAATTAATTTTGGCTAGAGAGGGAAATTCATTCAGAACGTGAGGATGGAACCAATTAGAGAGAGAACACTACCAAAGGGTTTAGGGAGTGATGTTAGCAAGATTTTGAGAGAGATTTTGTAAGAGAAAAGATTATCAATTTATTTTCATCTATAACACTCATTTTTTACCCAACTATGGGAGTGATAATTGATTTTGTTTGTCTTATTTTTGAGATGAGTGGTTAAAACCCTTTACTTGGGGTTTTGATCATGAAGCCAATTGTTGAATCTACTTAGTGGGTGTTTGTTAGTTGCGAAGAATGATGTTAATTTGAAGTGGGTCTAAGTTGTTGTTGTGTTTGGAGGTTGAATTGCGCGACTTAGTGTATCAATCTCAGTGTTTCACTTGCTCGAGAGAGAGGTGTGGAACCAAGGTGGCAATCTTTGCGTCCTTAGTAGTGGGTTTCCTTGGTTTCAACTTGAGATAGTGAAACAAATGATCCTTCCTTTGTATCCAGCTCGAGAGAGTGGATTTAATGAGGGTAACGAGGTGGGCCTCTTTTGATTGGTGTTGAAGTTTGAGAGAATTCAACATAGAAAAAGGTAATTGTTCAAGAGAAAGTTACTTTATATATGGTTCGACCTACCCACAACGAATTATCCCATTATGAGCAGTAACATTTATCCACTTCGTTGAGATTCAATAATTGGCTGATGAATTCCCCAAGCTTTACTCTAATAGTTGATTGTTTGTGTTGGAGTGTAAATTTGGATTGGTAGTTAAAACCCGAAATTTGAGATTTGAACATTAATTGTGCAAGAATTGTTTGATTGAAGTGATTGTCATCGTACTTTTATCATTGAATTTGAAGAAAGTACTACTCCCTGTGGGATCGACCCCAACTCATGTAGTTGGGTTATTATACTGACGAACGATCGTTGGCACTTAGTATTGGATGAAATGCCTTGATACGTTAATCAATTACAACTATGATCTTGCATGTTTATTGGTGGGTGGAGGAGTAATGTATAATCTTTGGAAGTTGTTGTTCTTCAAGTATTAATGTGCTACGTCGTTCTTTTATATGTTAGGAGAAATTTTATAGTTAATAAGAGTACATGTCAGACGAATTGCCTATAGGATCAATGTTGATCACAAGAATTGGGAGTATTGGATTCTGGGGACTTAATTGTATTATATTTTGTTTTGTTTTCCATAGTTGAGGATTACCGGAGGTAAAACTTAACCTTAAATTTTCAATTCTTTCTATAGTTATCTTATTTTGATTCAAGTTTTAATATATTGAGATAGGTAATTAAATATTAGGTGTATCAAATTATTTAAATTCCATTAAAGTTATGCTAATTGGAGGAATTAAGACTTACCCTTAGGTTTGAACATTAGGAAATTGATTATAGAATTAGGTGGGATTATGGGTCAAGGCTAGACATAGAATAGTATGAGTGTTTATAGACTCGATAACTTACAAATTATGCATTGATAGATTGGAAAGGTTCGGAGATATTGAAGAAAGGAATAGTATTAGAGAAGTAGCTTGCTTGACTTTGGTTCTTTAGTGGAGGTAGGTTATGATTTATTCTATTTGGTAGATAGACTCTTAATAGTGATTGATATGCATTTAGTGATATTGTGAAGTTCTCTATGTACTTGATTCTGTTGTTGTGTGGTTTGTAATTGGTCTGAAATCCTGAGACCGTGAAATTTATGATGTTGAACCCTCTCTATCGAAGTGATGCCTTGAATAAAGAAGGTTTGATGAAATATTGTTAATGAAGTGAAATATGGTGATAATAAATGATAAATTAACAACATTATTGGATCTGGCGTCACGTTTCGACATGATATTATGGGATCACGTGTCACATTCTAACACGATATATTGGATTGGGTGTCACGTTTCGACACGGTAACATTAAAGGAAAACATATATATACATATGTAATGTAATGTACTCAATCTCAAAGAACTCAATTCCCAAATGAGCTTGTTGTGGAGACGTGAGTCCTCATGCGTGTTCTTGATATTGTTGACTAATTACATACTTACTTTAGTGTTGTTGTCACTTGTTCATGTTGTTTGTTTCTTGCCACCTGCTCTGTGTCATAGTTGATTTTATACTATTATTCATTGCATATTAGTTTCTATTTTGGGTTGGCCAATGATACCTACTCAGTACATGTTCCTTGTACTGACCCTTACTTGTGTTTTCTTCGTTTTCTTTTGTGTAGTGCAGAAAGTGTACCATCGACTTCAACTCGCCCTCAACTCTAGCCAGTCTCCAGCACATCAAATTTCTAGGTGAGCTATTCCTTCTAGATCGTGTTGGTTTCTCTCAGTCATGGCATGATGTCCTTAAATTTCGGACATAGACTATTTTATTTACTTATTTTGGTGTCTTTAATACTCTTAGACTTGGTATTTTGAGAACAAATGTCCTTGATGTGATAACTTTCATGTTTTGGGGATAATATGTAATAGACTTTAGAGGTTTATTTGATTGGTTACTTTAATAAGTTTTGAGCTTCCACATTATTGTTATTATTCATAGTTGAATTATTGATATAATTTGGGGTTGAATTCGTTGGTTCGCTCAATTAGGAGTTTATGTGTGGGTGCCACTCATGACTAGTTTTGGATCGCGACAAAGTTCTTGTCTACATGCCGAGAATTTCTTGATACAGTAAGCTTGGTTGAGTCTCACCAGGTTCATTATATTGCACTTCAGTTGCGTGGCCCAGCTGGGGAGTAGGGGAGAGTTTATTCGAGATCTATACCGATTAGATCTCTACTAGTGACTTGAGAGGTGTTTGCTTGTGTTTTTTATGAACGTTTTGTCCCTTGGAGTGTGAAGGAGGAGATTCGATTGGGATTTGAGAGAGCCTCACAATTGTAGAGTATGAGACTCGTTTTTATCAATTGTCTAAACATTCCCTAGTTATCATTTCGAGCGAGTCAGAGAGGATTAACAGGTTCATGAGGGAATTGTCCTACCCTATTTTGTTCTATAGTATTTAGAGCATCCCGCGAGGGGGATTTCTTCTAGTTCATAGTGGGAACCGCCAATGAGGTAGAGTTACTGGAGCGTGAGGATTTTAGAGATATTAGAGATAACATGTCCCGTACTTTCGGTCAATTTCTGGTAGTAAGGGATCCCTCTGGAAGAGTAGTTCCTTCTAGTGTCGGGGACTAGTTAGGAAGCCATATAGGTATTTGAGGGTTGTCAAACAACCCGTAGTACCTACAGTTCGGGTAAGAGTTTTCATGGTTTACAACAGAGACCAGTGGGCTGAGGTGGTTATACTGGTTTCTTTGGATCGTCATAGCAGTCTCCGATTCAGAGGTATGATTATAGTTGTGGAGACCCAGATCATATTTTTGGGCAGTGCCCTACTTAGGGTTAGGGAGAATCCCAGTCTAGTTTTTTAGATTTGGCAAGATCACTGGATCCTTAGACTAGAGGTCGAGTAAAGATCAGACAGGAAGAGGTTGTCGGATGCGAGGTAGGGGTGCTATGGTTTCTCATGACGGAGGTAGAGGTACGACTCAGATGGGAGGTGGTAGAGGGGGTCAGTGCTTTTGCTTTTCCATGGAGACCCGAGACCGAATCTTCATATGCACTTATTACAGAGAGATTCCCGAGCTTAAAGTAGTCTAGGAGGATTTTTGGAGCAACATTTGTTCTTTTTTCAACTAAAGAGGAGGATTCCTAATATAAATTCCACATGTTTTAGTTTCTAGTCCTGTTTGCTCGCTAGACCGACCTGCTGGCTACTATAGTGGGATGATGTCAGCCCAAGTCAAATTTCAAATTCTAAAAATTTCCATCATGTAACTCCAAATTAATTTGCTAGCGTATTTCAATTATTGTTAAGATCTCATCCCAAACTCAACCCAACCACTATGTAGTCCCAACCAAGGGCCCTACTGGACCAAACTCAACATTCTCAAGCTAACGACGCTAAAGAAAATCCCATCCGAACCTGCTTACCAAGGATGTTGATCGAAGTCAACCCTTTCCAAATAAAAGCTCTAAAATAGCAAGTCCCACCCAAAACTCTCCTAACTACATTGGGAAACATGCCACTCTTCCTAACACATCAAATACACAACATAGAAGCTACGACAAGGGATAAAATAGGAAAGAAACACATAAATAATCAAATGACTCGAGGGTCATTATATTTCAACTTCAAATCAACATGATTTCAAATCATAGTTATTTGTTATGTACAAACGGGGTCCTCAGTTTACTAAATCTGAAATCAATTTTAGATATTAAGATGAATCTTATATGAATTCCTATCTATCCGAGGAATTGTAATTATAGTTATAAATTCAAAACTTTTCTCAGGATGCGATTTAAAAGAATGAATAAAATAAAAGGAAAAAAATTATCAAGAAAAAATACCATTAATATATATAGACCAAAATTAATTTATTAATTTTTTTTATCCAATTATGAAAAAGTTGGAAAAATTTAACTATTGTTAAAAATTAACCATTGCAAGGTTTTAACATCTACTACCCCCTCCCATCCTCTACTATTGAAGATCCAAATAAACAGAGCTAGACCAAATGTTGAAATTATTTATTGGGTCGGGTCCATCCATAAGGTATGCTAATTATTTGTGAGCCCATTAGTTCATCCTCCTCCTTAACTGTAACGCTTAGCGTATAAATTTATTATTATGGGTTTAGGATAAACTACATTTCTACATTAGTTGACGGCTAATGTTTACACTAGAAAAGCACGATTTGCATCCCTATGATACTAGGTTGTGGAAATATGAAGATTCATCCATCTTGTGGGGATTTCCGACGGGTCATCGGAAATTCTCACAAAATGAATAAATCCCCATATTTCCACAACCTAGTATCCTGGAAAAGCAAATCGTGCTTATCTTGTGTAAACCATGAATGATGGTTGTTGTAGATATGCTTCCGCTATGGAGAAACTTTTAGGTCTCCCAAACTAGTATTTACGAGTAAAATCCTACGCCAAACTTGGGAATATTACTTCAAATTTAGGTAAACAAATAATTTTCTACTTTTGTCTATTTAATTTTTGAAAATTGGATTTCCTTGGAATAGTTGCAGAATCCTCTAGGATTTGTCAAAGTTCAAAATAATCAACACTCCGTATAGCTAGATGCCAAATTTTATTTTTGGGTGTAAATTGAACAAGCAACTCACTCTATGCATTCTCCATTGCTTTCTTTTGCGAGTAAGCTGTTTTTGATCAAATGCTTTTGTGTTATTCTGTTTTTACACAAGGCTTCAATTAGATTTTGTGTGTAATCATGTATATTTAATTCTATCTATTTTGTTTTTAATCTGTGTTGATTATACTTTATCTATGAGAAATCTATATAAATTAACTTTATTTGTACAAATGATACTTCAAGCATAGAATAACATGCGATAAATTAAATAAAACTAGAAGTAACTATTGTGGACAACATAATAAGACATAGAATAGAGCCATAAAATAGATGTGTACATAATTGTATAAAATATATAATAAAGGTCCAAAAGTCACCAGAGAAGACGAATATATATATAACCGAACTCCGAATCTGGTGTCCCTAGTAAAAAAGCGTCTAAGTACAAAAAAGGATTATATACAATAGGTCTGTCTAATCAAAATATTAAATACTTAAGATAGTGAAAGAGAGATAGCAACAAGTTGTCACGCCCCGAGCCTACACCCCGGACAACTGGCATCAGTACATTGAATGTACGCGTATGTGAGGGGAAAACTAAACATGACATAAGCTTGAAATGAATCTGGAAAGAACACTTACCTTGGCTTTACTCAACTCAGGGATACTCAACTCAAATGCGAAGTAAAACAACAATAAAGGTGGAGTTCATACAACGCATTTAAACAGTAAATGGCAACTCAATGTATTTAAAGAAATACAATAACAACTCAATTACATATAAAGTAATATAATAATACTGTGGGAGTTTCTCTAACCGACAACCATCACTACGAGCTAAAGTGAAGATACAACGTCTCGCCCACGCTGCCAGAACTGTCCTATACCTTGCCATGATATTAAATGCCTCAACTATGTGGATCTACTAGTCTATGCTAAAAAGCACTAAGGAATCATCTAAAAATATGATCCTTTTCTACCCACGATGGCTACCTGGTTTATGGAGACATTGAGTTATTATGAACTCGTCCCCATATCGGTGCTCAATACTACTCCCAAAATATACTCAGCTCATATATTTTCAAAACAAAATTCTTTCTTTGATTTGAGATAATTACTCAAAACTTAGCTTAAAAGCTCTCTTGGAAATCGGTGTTTCCTTTCTTGTTTAAATGTGAAAACATTTTAACTCTTGGGAATACTTAGTTCCTATATAACCTCTGAAGAAATGAACTTTACTCTTACTCTTACTAAACTCAATGCTTAAGTTAAAACAAGTTTAAAAGGTTTGTACAAGACTTATTAAAATGACTCGAAGAACTCTCAACACTTGACCCTTAACTATACCTTGAATTTGAATTATGAATTCAAGGTTATGATTTGTGATAGGAAAGATTTCGTGATGTTTTGGAATGTTTTTAGATAGTTAAACATGAGAAACGATCAAGAAATCATTGTCTGGGAGCAAGTCGGCGATGAGGAGATGCATTAATATATTTGATCATGATTTTTTTTTAAAACAGAGGAGTCCGCGTCCTTTCCGCGATGCAGAGGTGATTTTTGTGCACTGGGGGAGCAAGTCGGTGACGCAGACTTGCGTGCTCGACTTTTTCCTTCTCCGTTTTCTTGCCCCAATTCACCTAATTTCGATTCTCTTTCTGAATTTGTCTTTAGGTTCAAATACCCAGTATATGTACACTAGAATCTTACTCAAAACACTTTAACAATCGACATTAAACTCTCAAGAACTTCTAAATCTCTTCCAAAATTCAAGAACGAAGTAATTCAAGAAGGCACATCAAGAACATTCAAACTTCCAATCTTTTTAGGATGAATTCACGCTGAAATAAACATGTTTGGCACGTGGGTGAACGAACCCAACGTTATGAAAGTCTCACATACTTTGTAGGATTGAATCCTTGGCGAAATTCACAACGAAATCTTATGATCTTGATGAAATTCTGACCTTTTCTCTTGTTTTCTCTTCTCTCAAAGACCTAGCGTGATTTTGGAATGCGTAAACTGAACTAACTCAGTTTAGACTCCAATTAAATCTCTAAAAACGAAATAAATTAATTGGGTATGGAAAAGACCATAATACCGTCCAAAAATTTGGTTTTGACTTTCCTTATCTAGACAACCCAACTTCAAATGGGTGTATCTCCCTCATATGAGCTCGAAACTAGTCAAACTCGGTGGCGTGGGAAATATAATTGAAAGATATTTCCTATGGTATCTTGTAGCACATCTAACTCATCCTGAGCTAGGAGTTATGGTCATTTGAAGTTGACCCAAAACTCACACTTAACATAACTTAACCAATTTCCAGATTTTTCATTCTTTCCAAAAATGACTCTTTCTAATTCTAGCTCTTTCTAGTTCTTTCAATTAGCGAGATGTTACAATATCTCCCCCTTGGGAACATTCGTCCTCGAATGAGATTATTCTTAGTAAGCTAAGGGCGTAACATCAAATCAAACACCCAACAAGAAAATCTAATACATCAAGCATATCAATTTAAAAAGTACTAAGAAGAGAATTAGTACCTTGATATGGAATTTCTCCGGGTTCAAAGAGATGTGGATATATCTTCTTCATATTGTCACGACCCATACCGTCGTGATTGGGACCCACACTAACCCTCCGTTGGGAGAACCACTACTACAACCAAACAAGCAACTAACTAAAAACTAAAGCATTTTAAACTACGAAAGCAGGTTAAAAAACTAAATAATGAAGTTCCCATAAACTTCAACAAGAGTCTAACAACGAAACTAAAACAATGCGGAAAAAAATAACCCAGAACTTGAAAGTCAATGTACTCAAACTACTAACAATGAACAAAGTGTAAACAAGAAAATGGGTACAACCCAACTAACATAAGAAACATCTAAAGAACTAGTCTAAGTCCGAAATGTGGAAATAGACTTAAGAAAATCCAAGGCAGCCCGGACGAACTAGCTCACCCTTGAATTCGAACGATCACAGATCTTCTAAGCGAGGTCTGTCAATAGCCGCCAGAATATGCCCTGTACTCAACAAAAATAAGAGCAAGTGCAGTATCAGTACACAACCACGGTGTACTGGTAGGATCACACGGCTATCGCACTAAGTGTAACATAAACAAGTTATTACCACAATATAACCATGCAATATACCGAACATATACAATAGTGAATATCACATGCTCAACAATATACATTATAACACGTCATTGGTCCTCTCACGGAACCCAAACCCAAACTGTTAGTGTACCGAAACGTGGTACCCGATCCAATAGTTAAGCTGGAACGTGGCAACCGATCCATTCAACACACCACAATCACAAACACATGTATATTCTCAACAATCATACATTCAAGAAGGATTCATGGCACATAGTTGTTCGTTCATGCTCATTTACAATTAGTTTGATCAATAACGCAACATTCACACATACACATGCATTACAGTGAAGCAATAACAAGTATACATCACACAATCATAGAATCATAACCATCACCTACCTCAAAATAAGTTTGAAACCCTAAGAAACTTGATCCTTTCCTTTCCGGATTCGTTTAGCTTGTTCTTGGTTTACAAATAATCAATATAATACGGAAATCAATAAATAATCGCTAATTACCCGAATTACCAATAGTCCTAAAAACCCTAGATCAAACTTATGATCCCAATTATCCAATTTAGGGTTGTTTCCACCATAGATTCTAGATAAAAACCCTCCCCCATCGATATAAACCCAAGAAAATAGGTTCTACAGATCAAAAAATGAATTCGGGGAGTTAGAATCTTACCATTAGCCTCAAGAATGGTGAAAAACTGTCAAGAACTCGTATGGGGTCGTCTCTTAGCTGTCAAAGTCAAAAAGTGTAAAATAAAGACGTTTTGGGGGTTTATTTATGACTTATGTCACGTCAAACCCGCCACAGCAGCCCCACCAGAGCGGCCAAAACCCCCGCCAAAGCAGTTTGCACGAAATAGTGAGCTATTTAAAGAATTCCAAAAACCCTATTTCACAACACACCTTTAACCAATGACACTTAGAAATACCCGTTCACACCAAAGTCAGTTTCGGGAGTTCTACTCACCCAAATTCAATTCCGTAAAATCGTACGGGTTTCTTAACGCGTTGGCTATATACTCATGTAATCAAAATCACATTTAAATCACCCGATTGTTACCAGATTTCCCCACACCTTAATGACTCCAATTTCATCCAAATCTGGACTAAGTTGAGAAATTTCAAGTTACTACGAAAAAGTTTTCCGACCCAAAAAATTTCCTCGTTGGCTTTTCTATAACGACGAAAACCGGTCGTTACAATAGATACCAATTTACCCATCACTCGTCCTCGAGTGACACCTTAGGAAAAATAGGATAAAGAGAGAATGAAGTAGTACCTGATTCGACGAACAATTGGGGATACTTCTCTCGCATGTCCTTCTCAGTTTTTTAAGTAGCTTCCTCAACTGGACGATGCTTCCATTGGACCTTCACGGACTTAATCTCCTTGGTCCTCAACTTACGCAAATCACGATCAATAATTGCATTCGTTTCCTCCTCATATTGGAGGTCCTTGTCTAACACAATTTAGTCCCACTTAATAATGTAATCCCCGTCACCATGATATCTCGTCAACATGGACACATGAAATACGAGATGAACTCTTGATAGGTTAGGAGGTAAAGCCAATCTATAGGCCATGGACCCTACACATTTGATAAACCATGAGTTTACGGTATTTTTAATACATTTCACTTAAGAGTTGTGTGTGTCTAGAGCCATTTTGTATTGGTATTAATGTGTTTTTATCATTTTTGAAGGAAATAAGTTTGGACGTGGAAGTAGAGAGACACAACTGAAGATTGTTACAGAAAAGGGCACCTACGGATGTGACCTACGGACCATAGGTCCAGTCACGGTCCGTATGGAGTAGGCGTAGATGGATAGGCATGGCTTGAAGTAAAAATCAGGGAATTTGTGATTAAGTGTGGAACCACGACTACAAACGACGGACCGTAGGTCGACCTACGGGCCGTCCTGCAGCTCCGTCAAATGATTCAGAGAAGAGGGTTCCAATACGCCTGATTTCAAAAGTCTAAGTATGAAACTACGGAGGAGGATCCACGGACCATGGATTGAACCACGGTCTATCCTGTTGATCCGTCGATTGCGACTGAGAGGAGAAGATTTGAGAGTTGGAAATTTTGCCTAAGTACCAAACCACGGAAGGGACTACGGACCGTAGGTCAGTCCACGGTCCTTAGGTCAGTGCCATAGATCAAAACCGCATCCAGAAGCATTATTTCCTTATTTCATTTTCATTTTATTTGGGACATGTTCTTCTATATATAGGGCATGTAAACCTCATTTTTGTGGGTTAGACCTTATTAATTTTGTTCTAATTTTTGGCTTCGGAGATTAATCTGCAACTTTAGCAATTCTTGATTTTCTAAGTTCGTTTTGAAGATTTTGACTTTAAAATTCAAGTTGAGATTCTGGGTTTATTCTTCTCATTATGTAAGTTCATGATTTCTTCATCTAAAAATATGAATTGTGTTCTTGCTACTATGAGTAGCTAAATCCACAACTAGAATTGTGGGAACCATGAGCGATTAACAACGTATGAATAGTAACTAAGTAATTCTTGAATAGTATTATTGCATGCATTGATAATTCTTTCTTTTAGAAGTCTTTTTAACGGTGGCCAACGTTAGAACTCGCCTTGCTGCTACTTGCCGGACCAAGGAGGTAGTTAATAAGAAAAGAATTATCAACATAGATTTAGTGTGATACTATCTAATTGTCTAATGTCAATTGGTGCGAGGGTGAAAACTAAGCTATACATTGATGTGATGTCTAATATGAGGTAAAGGTAAGGGTTAGTAAATTATACACACGTAGCCGAACCAAGGTGCGGGGTGAAATTCTCTAGTTGCTGGACCAAAGAATTAGAGATACCTAACTTGTCACTTTTCATGTAATACACTAGGAAATGATTGCTATTACTATGAGTACCGCATTATGAGCTTATGGGGAACACGTACACCCTAGTTTCTCTGTCATCTTGATAACAACTAAAGTTTGAATCTTGCTCACTAATTATTTACATAATTTCCAAAATTTGTTTCACAACCCCCCCCCCCTCCCTTTTAATTACTTGTTTCGGAAGTACGTTGACTAAACGGATATAATCGTGGCTTAAAGTTAAGTCTAAACCATATTCCTCGTGGGATGGACTCCAACCTACAAGTTGGGTTCTTTACTTGATAACGATCACTTACGCTTCTTTAGGGAGGTGTAATTTGAGTGTATCAAATTTTGGCACCGCTGCCGGGGAATAAGGCTTTTAGATTAAGTTTAACTACATTATTGAACTTTAGTCAATTATTTCCTAATTGTGCATTTTCTTTTGTTTTTAGTTTCTTCAGGTTTCTACTCTAGTGTATGCCAAGTACACGGAGTTGAGGTGAATCACTGACCCCATGCAATCTAGAGTTGAGAAAAACTTTGAGAAAGATGAATGTTCAAGGGGTCCGTGATAATCCAATCATTGATGAAAATGAGGATGCAATCAACTTGCTGCATCCTAGAGTGGGTCATGAGAACGCTCAGATTCGTGGTGGAAATTTACTTGGTGATGCAGTGAGGATGCATAATTCTCCAGAACTGAGGTTGCATGATAACTACCGGGTCGACTTCAATATCGCTGAATTTGAAGGAATTATTGTTCTACCTCCTCTACCTCCAGGGCATACTTTCATGGTAACGAGGAGTTTGATGCAGATGCTTACAACGAGAGGGTTGTTTTCTAGGCTAGCTTCGAAAGATCCGCATGCTTACATGGAAAAATTGAGGAGTGTCTGTAAGAGTTGTGTGGGGCGACCAGACTTGGATATGGATGTCATAGGGATGAGAGTCTTCCCTCTTTCATTGATCGATGATGTTACGATGTGGTTTGCTGAGCTTCCATATAATTTAATTCATACATGGGACCAATTGCTTCGATTGTTCATGGCAAGGTATTTCCCAGTGTCTAAGAAGCTTAATCACACGGACTAGTTGAATAATTTTGTTGCCCTAGCTAGAGAGTCTGTGAGCCGTTCTTGGGATAGATTCACTTCATTCTTTAGAAGTAGTGTTCCAAATCACCGAATAGATGATGAGTCATTGAATGAGTATTTCTACAAAGGGCAGGATGACAACAGAAAGGTTGTGCTAGATACTATCGCTGGAGGACCCTATGGTGAGTGCACTTTTGAGGAGATCACTGAAAAATTGGAGAAGATTTCCCGAAATAATAAGGCATGGAGCACTAGAAAAGCTAATACTGGAAGAACCACATTTGTTGTGCAAGCCGCACCAACTCAAACTAGTGATGACATTCATGAGGAAATGTCTCAGATGAGGACAAAACTGGGGTTGGTATTGAAGCATGTGAGCGGAACTGCATAAAAGGTAAATGCGGTCAATTACTTGACTAGGACTCCACCACCACCAGAGGAGGAATATTACTATGAATAGGATATTTATGTGGTAAATGATCAGACGGGGGGTTTTCGAGCCAATGCCTAAGGTTCCAACTCGGATAATTGGCGCCAAGGGCAAGGAACCAAGGTCGGAACTATGGCAACTACAACTGAGAGGGTAACTATGTATGGGCTGGGAACTACAATTGCAACAACAACTACAACCAAAATAACTATGGCAACAGAAACGATAGGGTTGGGCCTTATGTTCCTCCACAAAATTGAGATTCTGGCAATAGGGAAGCTGGGGGGTAGTATGTCACAGATTGAGGATATGATGCAATAGATGATGATGAGGTTTGACTCGACTGATGAGAATGTGAAGGAGATGTGAAATGACTTGGTCAAAAAGTTGATGCCCATGCAGTATCGATCAAGCAACTTGAGAAGCAGATGAATCAGTTGCCACTACGGTCAACTCATGTCAGCCTGGCACACTTCCTAGCAACACCATCCTAAATCCAAAGAACGATGTGCATTGTATGGAAGTCACTACTCGAGGGGGTAAGCAGACAATTGATCCACCTATGGCATCTGAGGTCGAAATTGCTATTGAGAAAGATGATGCTGAGATTGAGGTTGCTGGAGAGTCCAATGATGCTACAGAAAAGGAAGCATAGATAACCCATAAAGTTGTCGCCATGCCTAGACCTCCACCTCCATTCCCACAGAGGTTGGTGAAGAAGAATGAAGAAGGGAAATACCGCAAGTTTATTACTATGTTGAAACAACTTTCTATCAATGTTCCGTTGATAGAAGCTTTGGAGAAAATGCATGGGTATGCAAAGTTTATGAAAGATTTGGTGACTAAGAAGAGGGCCGTCAGTTTTGAAGATGCTGATAGGTTGCAACATTATAGTGCTATTGCTACTTGTACCATTGGGTTGTTGCATTTTATGAAAGCGTTGTGTGATTTGGGTGCTAGCATTAATCTGATGCCATTGCCTATTTACAAGAAGTTGGGTTTGGGGGATCCAAAACCGACTGGGATGCAACTACTCATGGCTGATTTTACAGTGAAGAAGCACATTGGTGTTCTCCAAGATGTACTTGTAAAAGTGGAGTCTTTTATTTTTCCAGCAGATTTTGTGATACTTGACTATTAGGTTGATTTTGAGGTTTCCATCATCCTTGGGAGACCATTCCTTGCTACTTGGCACGCGTTGGTCGATATGGAGAAAAGGTCAGATGAAGTTCCGATTGAACAATGAGGAGGTAACTTTTAATATCTGTAGGTCCATGAAGAAGGAAAGCGATCTCAAGTCAGTGTCAGTGGTGAATCATATTATGGAGCGAGGTTCTAATGTGTCTATTGAAGAACGGTTGGTTGTTGATGAACTTGCGGCGGTAATGATGAATTTTAAGTGTGATGGTATTGAAGACTATGATTAATTGGTCACCGCACTTGATAGGTTTGAATTTCGTTCTAAACCAAAGAAGCTTGAGTTAGATATGAAGAATCTCGACTCTCCACCCGCAAAACCATCCGTTGAAGAGGCTCCACATTTGGAGCTTAAGGCTCTACCATCACATTTGAGGTATGTATTCTTGGGGAGAGATGGTACTTTACCGGTCATCATTGCAGTCGATTTGAATGCGGAACAAGTAGAGGCATTGATTTCTGTGTTGAAGAGATTCAAGCGGGCTATTGGGTGGACTATTGCGGACATTATTGGGATTCCTCCTGGCATATGTTCTCATAAAATCCAACTCATGACGGATCACAAGCCTAGTATTGAGCACCAAAGGAGACTAAATCTGCCTATGCAAGAGGTAGTGAAGAAGGAAATCATCAAGTGGTTGGATGCTGGAGTCATCTATTCCATAGAATATAGTAGTTGGGTTTGTCCTGTTCAGTGTGTGCCCAAGAGAGGTGGGATTACTATGGTTCCTAATGCGAATAACTAGCTTGTTCCAATGCGGCCCGTGACTGGATGGAGAGTATGCATGGACTACCAGAAATTGAATGCTTGGACAGAAAATGACCACTTCCCTATGCCGTTCATAGATCAGATGATGGATCGCCTTGCTGGTAAGGGTTGGTATTGCTTTCTTGATGGTTATTTGAGCTACAAAATCAGATCTCCATAGCTCCGAAAGACCAAGAGAAGACCACATTTACTTGCCCTTATGGGACTTTCGCCTTCAAACGGATGCCATTTGGGTTGCGTAATGCTCCAGCGACCTTCCAGCATTGCATGATGTCGATATTTTTTTATATGGTGGAGGACACTATTGAGGTATTTATGGATGATTTTTCTATAGTTGGTGACTCATTTGATGGCTGTTTGGATCATTTGGCCGAGGTTCTTAAAAGGTGTGAAAAGTGCAATCTTTTACTCAATTGGGAAAAGTCCCACTTTATAGTGAAACAAGGGATCGTGCTGGGTCATCGGATTTCTGAGAAGGGTATTGAGGTTGATAGAGCGAAAGTCGAGGTAATAGAAAAGCTTCCACCACCTATTTCTGTGAAAGGTGTTAGAAGTTTTGTTGGGTATGCTGGCTTTTATAGGCGGTTTATTAACGATTTCTCCAAAATTGCACATCCATTGTGCATATTGCTCGAAAAGGAGTGTAAGTTTTATTTTGATGATGCTTGTCTGAGAGCATTTGGAGAGTTGAAGGAAAAGCTAGTTTCCACACCTGTCATTATTTCACCGAATTGGGGGCAACCGTTTGAAGTGATGTGTGATGCGAGTGGAGTGGCGCTTGGTGTGGTATTGGGACAGAGGTGAGAGAAGATTCTTCATCCTATTTACTATGCCAACAAAGCTCTAAATGTGGCCCAAAAGAACTATACAGTGACTAAATAGGAACTTCTTGATGTGGTTTTCGCATTTGAGAAATTTTGTTCCTACTTTCTTGGTACTAAGGTCATAGTGCATACTGACCATTCTGCATTAAGGTATTTAAAAGCTAGGAAGGATGCGAAACCGAGATTTATTAGATGGGTATTATTGTTGCAAGAGTTCGACTTTGAGGTGAAAGACAGAAAGGGGACAGAAAATCAAGTTGCCGATCATTTGTCCAGATTAGAGGAGGAAGCTATGCTCAAGCTAAGAGATGGGGCTGAAATTAATGTTGCGTTTCCAGACGAACATGTATTGGCTTCTTCTTATGATCTTATTCCTTGGTTCGCAGACTTTGCTAACTACTTGGCAAGTGATGTGGTTCCATCGGATTTGTCTTTTCACCAAAAGAAAAAGTTTATGCATGATGTGAAGAAGTTCTTTTGGGATGAGTCATATTTGTTCCGTAATTGTGCTGATGGGATTATTCGTCGCTGTGTGCCGGAGATTGAGATGATGAGTATACTGGAGGTGTGTCACTCTTCGCTTATTGGTGGGCATCATAGTGGTATTCAGACTGTGCATAAGATCTTGCAGTCTGGGTATTATTGTCCCACCATCCACCAAGATGCTCATGATTTTGCCAAGTCTTGTGATCCTTGCCAAAGAGAAGGAAGAATTTCAAAGAGGCAAGAGCTACCTATGAATCCTATTTTGGTGATTGAGTTGTTTGATGTTTGGGGCATTGATTTTATGGGTCCATTTGTGAGCTCACATGGGATGAAGTATATTCTGGTTGCGGATGATTATGTGTCGAAGTGGGTAGAAGCAATTGCGCTTTCCAACAATGACGGTAAAAGTGTCACCGCATTCCTGAAAAATAATATCTTCTCCAGATTTGGTACACCTAGGGAAATTATCAACGATGGAGGTTCCCACTTTTGTAATAAATTGTTCAAGGCGCTACTTGAAAAATATGGCGTCCGCCACAATGTTGCCACTCCTTACCATCCGCAGTCTAGTGGGCAAGTTGAAGTGTCCAATAGAGAAATCAAGCAACTTCTTTCTAAGACTGTGAATGCAAATAAAACTGATTGGTCAAGGAGGCTTGATGATGCTCTATGAGCCTATCGTACCGCATTCAAGACACCCATAGGTATGCCCCTCTACCAATTTGTATATGGGAAGTCTTGCCATTAGCTGGCAGAGCTAGAGTTTAAGGCTATGTGGGCGCTGAAGAAGTTGAATCTGGATTGGGGAGCCGCGTCGAATCAGAGAGTGAGTGACTTGAATGAGCTTGATGAGTTTCGCCTAAAATCTTATGAAAGTTCAGCCTTGTACAAATAGAAGATGAAAAAGTATCATGATCAAAAGATCGAACAACGTGAATTTGTTGTGGGTGATCTGGTGCTTCTATTCAACTCTAGGTTGCGTTTGTTTCCTGGCAAGCTCAAGTCCAAGTGGACCGGGCCATTCATAGTCACTCAAGTGTTACCATATGAAGCGGTTGAGCTCGAGAATAATGAGGGAACAAGGTTCAAGGTGAATGGGCAAAGGATCATGGTCTATTTGGTAAAAGAGGAGAATGTGCAATAGGTGGTTGAGGCCTACTATCTTGATGAAGTCTGAGTAATCAAGAGGCATGCATCGTGCCGCAACGTTAAATCAAGCCCTTCTTGGGAGGCAACCCAAGATGTACAATCTAGCCAACTATAGGTTTTTCTTTTCGGTTTAGTAGTTTTCTTTGTTTATTTGCATTTCTGTATTTCTTTAGATAGGTGCTTTATTTTTGTTTTAGTGTTGGCTAGATATAGCATAGGGTTCGTGTCTAAAATGTGTCCATAAAATGTAAAAAGAAAGGCCTAACGGTTGCTACATGTGCAGGGACGACAAGCAAAATCTGCAGAAAATGTCTATTGCAGAGGTCTACGGACCCTAGGTAAGTTCTCTGAATTTTCTTAATTGTTGAGTGACCTATGTACCCGACCTACGGTCCGTAGGTCGACCCACGGCCTGTCAACTGGGTTTCGTGGGTCCAAAGTTAGGGTTTAGTCGACCCAACCCGAATCCCTTTTAAAAAAAACTCTTCATTTTCAAATCATTCCCACACTTTCCATATTCCCTCCTAACCAGTTCTAAACCCTCCAAATCCCATAACTCCCTCATTATATTATATCCCCCAATCACTCCCATCTTCCATACATATCATCACTCATACCTTATTTCCATTCCTCTCTTCCCCACAATCTGATCACTCCCATTCCCAAGAAGAGTTCAAGGTCTGGGTTCGGTGTCCAAAAGGTCTAAGGAGTTTGAGCATCACACAATCACCCACTTCCATTGCTTCTAAGGTAATTGATTTCAACTTAAATCTGAATTTTGATATTCATTGTTCAAAATATGAAGTCATGAAGTGGATCTTGACCTTGGGTTGTTGTATGAAATTGCATGTTAAACTAAAGTTAGAAACACCCTTGGGATGATAGAATATGATTGTGTTGTCGTTGTAATAATTTTAATTATAGAAAAAGAGTCTAGATGCAAGTTTCGCCTTAGGATTCCTAGTTTCGTATGCAATACATGTTAAAGATTGAGTAATCGGAACCCTAAGGATGAAAAACTATCATAAATTGTGTTGAAATGCATGATTAGATTTAGATGATTGTTGAATTTGTCAAAAAATGGTGTCACCAACGAGGCATGTCAGATACCTGGCATAGACTTGACCCACGAGACCTAGTCTATGGACTGTAGATCAGGTCCGTAGGTCTGTACACAACCAATAAATACTAAGTGTGGAACCACAGAAGTGGACTACGATCCGTAGTTCAATCTAAAGACAGTTCTACACATATGTGGTTCCTATCAGATCCCAACTTTTTGGGACCTCTAAACTACGAAGGGGACCCACGGACCATAGGTCAACCTACGAACCGTAGGTACCCACCGTGGGTGGCCACTGAAGCTACTGTCTGAAATATTTTGTTTTTTCATTTTGGGTCATTCTTAGTTCTAAAACTTTTTCGACTGTGTTATTTGTTTATTTTGGTACTAACTAAGCCTCCACAGGTACCATGGCTCCTAAGAAAGCACCAACTTGGGCACCAAAGGGTAAATCCAAATCTGTGGCGCCGACTTATCGGCTAATTGATGAAGATACTGATGCGGAGAAGGATCCCGCCTATGTCCCACCTACTACGAGGACATCCCCTATTGCACCTCATACTACCTGGAATCAATCTCGACTGGTGGTTACCGATGTAGTCATTGCCTCCCAGTCTGATGAGGAGGATACACTGATCGGGTCACCGATTGGTTATGCTTTCGGCTCTGAGGCTGGTTCTGCTTCTGGATCTGAGTCTGACCCTGCTTCCGGCTCCAGTTTTGGCTTCGTCACCGGCTCCAGTTCACATGGTAGGGTTGTCTCATCTGAAGAGGGTACTAGTGCGGGGGACATCCCATACCACCTAACAACGAACCTGCTTCAGTTGCTAAGGAGCCTAATAGATGGTGTGTTGAGGGTCAGTGGCAGATATATCGGGATGAAAAGATGCTGAATGCCAAGGAGAATGTGGCTCGGGCAATCACCGAGGAGCGTGGAGTACTCACAGGCAGCCTGTATACCATGCCCGACATCCACCAACTTTTCCAAAAGCTTAAGTGTGACTGGATGGCTCGAGACGCAGGGACATATAGAGAGGATATCGTGAGGGAGTTCTATGCTTCTTGCGCAGCCACCCTCCGAGGCTCTATCCACAAAAGATCCAAGCCCGCAGCCCATACACCACTCACTACCACACTAGTTCGAGGGGTCTCTATGGACATATTTGAGCTCACCATCCACCATTTCCTCTACGGTCCAGTCCGCACTTGGGCACTCAACACCGGCAAATTTGATTATAGGTGGGACATAGTGCGGAGCGGGGAATTCCAGCAAAAAGCGATTCAGAGGGAAGCCATTTTACTTTGGCTGGCCAGGTACATAGCTGTGGATGGAGAGCGCGCGGAGTGGGTCAGCACACCACGCTTGGGTATTCGGAAGGCAACCCTAAATTTGGTAGCCAAGTTTTTTTGGATTTCGTTACGGAACAAGGTATCTCACACTAAGGCCGATAATGCGATCACTTGGGATAGATCGGTGATGGTTGCAGCTTTAGTAGCTGGGTTCGAGATCGACTTTGACTGCATACTGGTGACAGAGATCCATGAGAGGGCGTTCAGGTCTACCATTACTTTACCCTTCCCGTGTATGATCTTTCAGTTGTATAGGGATTCTGGGGTGCCCTTTTTGCATTGTGACAAATTCGTACAGGCGACCGAAACCCTTGACATCGGCCTTATTCGGGATGGGCCCAACGTAGCTGCCCCACAATGTGGTCCACAGATTGAGGTGCTTCCATTAGGAGCAGATGCATGGTGAGGACTCTGCCCCTTTTGCCCACACTGATGATGCCCCGCCCTCCCCATCTAAGTCCACCAGTCGGGTCCCTAGCTCATTCAGAGCCACCGCTTCGTCAGGATCGGCTGTCGTACCCCTTGCCCATGTTCAGAAATTAGAGGCACAGATGGCCACACTGCTTCATCATGTAAAGCCTTGGATGCAGCGGTTTATCTCGGAGTCCGAGGCCAGGATGGAGAGGAGGACGGAGCATATGATGGACCTGAAGGTCCAGGTCGTTAATAAGCGCTTGGACGCCTCGAGTTGAGAGTCCTTGAGCGACCATCCCCCACAACATATATCTCCTCTTTCCGGACTGAGTTATATCATTTTTGGGCCGATCTTAATGCCATTCTAGCCCCATCTAGAGGTGCGCCAGAGTCCGCACCTACTGTACCAGGTGATAATACAGTGTTAGAGGCTCTTTTCAGCGAGGACATAACGCATTGTGAGCCCACCCATACCTGATGGAAGAGGCACCGTTCTAGCCACACTTCTAATGCCACTGACGATGCGAGGGCAAAGAAGAGGGAATGCTAGCAGACTACGTATGCTAGGAGAGCATCTATTGTGGATGAGGAGTTAAGCTAACAGAGGGTTCGTGAGGGTGCTCTTGGGGCTTCGAGTTCTATGCCCACTACTGAGGTTGTTGCTGCTGTGAGAGAGAATGTGAGCACTACTGATGGTGCTAAGATGGTAGATGGGAGTGCTACTGATGGCATTCCCCAAGTTGTCTAGTGGGCTCCGGGAAACCGGACCCACCCGCTTGTTGAGTTCCTCGGCGCATTTGCGCCACATGTTTGCTTCACCTTCACCCTACTCTTTATTGCTTATTTTTGTGTGCTTTGAGGACAATAGCACTTTATTTTGTTGAGGATGGGGTAAACGAGTTATGAGTGATAGGGTGAAGTCTGAGTAACTCAACTCATAGTCCTCTCTTGAGGTTTTTTTGCCTGTGTTCTTTTGCCTCAAGAGACTGTTTTAATTTCTGTTGAACCGGCATGTGTTAGGATTGTATGTGTAGAAGTATGAGAAAGAATGAAGCATGATGGCATAATCAAGAAGAAAATTATACCCATCCAAAAAATGTGATATGTGCTAAAATCTGTAGGCTAGAATGAGTTTAATGTGGCTCTGAATGTGAAATGATAAGAATCGATGTGACCCCATGACTTAAACTAAAAACTTGAACTGGGCAATCTGGCAATCTGATAATCTGATAATGAAACAAGGTACCAAGAGTGTGTGAGGATAGTTGAATGTTCAGACAGTGTTGTGCCAATCTAGAACTTCCCCCTTGGTCTTGCTAGGATAATCTATGCTAGAAGTTGGGAAGTGATCATAGGACATTGTTCAAATTAGTCCACTTAAGCCTAAAATAATCTAACCAGATGGTAGAATTGTTCCCTTTTGATCCAAATATTTGAGCCTAAAATTGACCATTTCTTTTGATTCACCTAACTCACCTTCCCTTAAAATGTTGTCTTGGCCCCGGTCCCTCCTTGGACATGTGCACCTTAACTTAGGCCAAAAGCCTAAGTTGAGGGTGGCTAAGTCAAAGGGGACCTTGATCTTGGCCCTGGTCCGACATCAGACAATGTGCACCTCAACTAAGGCAAAATGCATAAGTTGAGGGTGGCTATGAAAGAGGAAACCTAATGAAAAAAGGGTATGAAAATAGTTTAGTGTTGAAAAGAGAAAAAAAAAAAAGAAGGATGTGACTTTGTGCGAAAAAGGAAAAAGAATGTGATGAGTGAAAGCGTGAAGAGAAATAAAGAAAAATAAACTGAAAAGAAAACAAATAAAATATAAACAAGTGTCACAAAGTCAAAAAACGCATCCTTGGTTGAAAAGAGAAGGGAAAAAAAAGGGATGGAAAGTTGCCAAAAGTAGGTCAAGGAAGAGGTAAAAAGCCAATGTAATGTCAAGGAGAGCAGAAAGTCTCTAAAAAGTACCCAAATATACCACACCTGACCCTGAGCCTACGTTACAAGCTAAGAAAGTCCTATATTGATCCTAACTACTAGTTTGGAGAGTCTAAGCAGTGAAAATAAGGGCAACCTATGGTATTGAGCACTAACTGTACTTGAAGTTACTTCTGAGCGTGAGTGTTGAATGAATCCTTGTACTCAAAATCATATTCATTGTGTGAAAAGGATTTTGTTTGAAGTAAGGTCACTAGTTACATTTTTGGAAAGTTGGTACCTTTGTGATTTTGAAAAAAGTGTATGTTATGTATCTATTGGTCGATCTTTGTCATATTTTGATCCGCATGAGTTAACTTGTTGAGTCTAAGAGAAACAATTTGCACTAGAAAAGAGAGTTGGGATAGAAAGCCATGTCATTGCTTGAGCTTGAATGTATGTTTCTACACAAGTGTCGTTTAGAGTCTTAGTGCATTGCTTGAGGATAAACAACGAATTTAAGTTGAGGGTGTTGATATATCGTGAGTTTACGATATTTTTAATACATTTCGCTTAAGAGTTGTGTGTGTCTAGAGCCATTTTGGATTGGTATTAATGTGTTTTTATCATGTTTGCAGGAAATAAGTTCAGACTTGGAAGTAGAGAGACACAATTGAAGATTATTGCAATAAAGGGCACCTACGGACGTGACCTACGGACTGTAGGTCCAGCCACGGTTCGTAGGGAGTAGGCGTAGATGGGCAGGCATGGCTTGAAGGAAAAATTAGGGAATTTGTGACTAACAGTGGAACCACGACTACAAACGACGGACCGTCCTGCATCTTTGTCAAATGATTTAGAGAAGGGGGTTACAGTACCTGATTTCAAAAGTCTAAGTATGAAACTATGGAGGAGGATCCATGGACCGTGGATTGAACCACGGTCCGTCCTGTTGATCCGTCGATTGCGACTGAGAGGAGGAGATTTGAGAGTTGGAAATTTTGCCTAAGTCCCAAACCACGGAAGGGACCTACGGACCATAGGCCAGCTCACGGACCGTAGGTCAGTGTCGTAGATCGAAACTGCATCCAGAAACATTATTTCCTTATTTCATTTCCTTTTTATTTGGGACATGTTTTTCTATATATAGGGCATGTAAACCTCGTTTTTGGGGGTTAGACCTTATTACTTTTGTTCTAGTTTTTGGCTTTGGAGATTAATTTACAACTTTAGCAATTCTTGATTTCCTAAGTTCGTTCTGAAGATTTTGACTTTGAAATTCAAGTTGAGATTCTGGGTTTATTCTTCTCATTATGTAAGTTCATGATTTATTCATCTAAAAATATGAATTGTGTTCTTGCTACTATGAGTAACTAAATCCACAACTAGGGTTGTGGGAACCATGAGCGATTAACAACGTATGACTAGTAACTAAGTAATTGTTGAATAGTATTATTGCATGCATTGATAATTCTTTCTTTTAGAAGTCTTTGTAACAATGACCAAAGTTAGAACTAGCCTTGTTGCTACTTACCAGACCATGGAGGTAGTTAATAAGAAAAGAATTATCAACATAGATTTATTGTGATACTATCTAATAGTCTAATGTCAATTGGTGCGAGGGTGAAAACTAAGACATACATTAATGTGATGTCTAATATGAGGAAACGGTAAGGGTTCGTAAATTATACATACGTAGCCGGACCAAGGTGCGGGGTGAAATTCTCTAGTTGCCGGACCAAGGAATTAGAGATACCTAACTTATTCCTTTGCATGTACTACACTAGGAAAGGATTGCTATTACTATGAGTACCGCGTTATGAGCTTATGGGGATCACGTACACCTTAGTTTCTCTCTCATCTTGATAACAACTAAAGTTTGAATCTTGCTCACTAATTATTCAGATAATTTCCAGAATTTGTTTCAGAACCGCCCCCTCTTTAATTACTTGTTATGGTAGTACGTTGACTAAATGAATATAATCGTGGCTTAAAGTTAAGTCTAAACCATATTCCTCGTGGGATCGATCCCAACCTACAAATTGGGTTCTTTACTTGATAACGATCGCTTACGCTTCTTTAGGGAGGTGTAATTTGAGTGTATCAACATTGAAGAACCTCAAAGGGACCAATGTATCGTGTACTTAGCTTGCCCTTCTTGCCAAATCTCATCACCCCTTTTAATGGGTTATATGTTAAGAAGAATATTCTCACCGGTTTGAAATGCCATGTCTCTTACCTTATGATCCGCATACTTCTTCTGTATACTCTGGGCTGCTAAAAGCTTAGCTTGGATACTCCTCACCTTATCTTGAGCATCCTTCACCAAATCGACCCCCAATGGTTTCACATCTCTAGCCTCAAACCATCCTATGGGTGATCTACATCTCCTCCCATAGAGTGCCTCAAATGGTGCCATATCAATACTGGAGTGATAACTATTATTATAGGAGAATTCACACAAATGTAAGAATTTATCCCAATGCCGTCCAAAATCAATCACACATGCCCTCAACATGTCTTCTAACACTTGAATGGTCCTTTCGGACTGCCCGTCTATCTGTGGATTGAAGGTTGTACTAAAAGTGAGTTGTGTGCCCCATTCATCATGTAACTTTCTCCAAAACTTGGATGTGAATTGGTTACCATGATCTTAGATGATAGAAAGGGCCCCCCCATGCAACCTCACTATCTCTTCCACATAAACTTTAGCCAATTGTTCAACATTATAATCTATTCTTACCGGAATAAAATGGGCTGACTTAGTCAATCTATCAACCACTACCCAAATCGAATCAAACTTCCCCAAGGTCTTGGGAAGACCAACCACAAAATCCATGGCTATTCTTTCCCACTTCCATTCCGGAATTGGCATTTCTTTGAAGTAAACTTGCAAGCCTTTGGTGCTCATATTTCACTTGTTGGCAATTTTGACACTCAGCCACAAACTCCGCTATATCCTTCTTCATGCCCAGCCACCAATAAATTCGCTTCAAGTCTTGGTACATCTTGGTCACACCTAGATGAATAGAATATCGAGAACCATGAGATTCTGCCAATAAATTTGAATCAACTCATCTACTTAGGAAGACATATTCTTTCTTTAAAACTGAGCACACCTTTTGCATCAAGAGTGGTCTCTTGTGCCTTAACAATCGCAATCTTCTTCTTAAGTTCATTCAAATTTTCATCCTCTAATTGTTTGAATTTGATCTCTTCAATGAATGTGGTCCTTACCTCAATGCTAGCTAACACCCCACCTCTTTCTGAGATGCCCAACTGCATGAACTTAGACTCCAAGGTCTGAATTTCCTTAGCTAAAGGTCTCTTGGTTACACTCAAGCAAGCTAAACTACCCACACTCACCGTTTTTCAACTCAAAGCGTCTGCCACAACATTAGCCTTACTCGGATGGTATTGAATGATCACATCATAATCCTTGAGTAACTCCATCCACCTTCGATGTCTGAAATTCAGATCCTTTTGAGTGAACACATGCTGCAAACTATGATGATCAGTAAACACCTCACACTTAACATCATAGAGGTAATGCCACCAGATCTTAAGAGCAAACACTACCGCTGCCAACTCCAAATCATGCGTGGGATAATTCCTCTCATTTACCTTCAATTAACGCTATACATAAGCTATAACATTCTTATCATGTATCAACACAACACCCAAACCAAAATGTGAAGCATCACAATAAACAATAAAATCCTTACCTTCCACCGATAATGCTAGAATATGTGCGGTGGTCAAAAGAGTCTTGAGCTTTTGAAAGTTGTCCTCACATTTTTCAGTCTATTCAAATGGTATCTTCTTTTTGGTCAAATTTGTCAAGTGAGTAGCAATAGAAGCAAAGTTCTTCACAAATCGACGGTAGTAGCTAGCGAGCTCCACAAAACTCCTAACTTCCGTCATAGAGCTAGGCCGAACCTAATTTTTAACCGCCTCAATCTTTTGAGGATCTACCACTACCCCTTCTATCGAAACTACATGCCCAAAAAATGCAACCGAAGTCAACCAAAATTCACACTTTGAAAATTTAGCATACAACCTTTGTTTCCCAAGAACACCTAGGATAGTATGAAGATGGTCGGCTTTCTCACTTTTAGAATAGACCAAAATATCATCAATAAAGACTATAACAAATGAATCAAAAAATGGTTTGAACATCCCATTCATCAAACTCATGAAAGTTGCAGGCATATTAGTCAAACCAAAATACATAACTAGGAACTCATAGTGCCCATAGCGAGTCCTAAACGCCGTCTTGGGCACATCCTCAGGCCTAATTTTTAATTGATGGTAGCCAGACTTTAGATCGATTTTAGAGAAGACTGATGCACCTTACAATTGGTCAAAAATATCATCTATTCCAGGCAAAGGATACTTGTTTCGAATAGTGACCCTATTTAGTTGCCGGTAATCTATACATATTCTCATACTACTATAATTTTTCTTAACAAACAAAACTGGGGCACTCCACGTGGAAGTCTAGGAAGAATAAATCCCTTATCAAGAAGCTCTTGGATTTGAGCCTTAAGCTCTCTTAATTTTGCCGGAGCGATGCGATATGGAGGGATAGAAATGGGGCACGTACCAGGCTCCAAATCAATGCAGAAATCTATGTGTCTATCCGGAGGCATACCAGGCAAATCAGTAGGAAACACTTCTCTAAATTTTGACACCACATGAATAGACTCAATAGATAGAGACTCAACCTCAACATCTCGGATATGAGCCAAATAAGCTAAACAACCCTGCTCTACTAGTTTCCTAGCCCGAATGGAGGATAAGATCTTAGCTTGCTTAGGCTTGTACACCCCTTCCCACTCTAATTTTTCCCTTCCCGGAATTTCTAGAGTTACAGACTTAGTATTACAATTCAACACAACATAATAGGGGGACAACCAAGTCATGCCTAAGATAATATCAAAGTTAGTCATATCCAAAATCACCAAATTAGCCCAAGTCTGAAAACCCAAAAACATAAATAGGACAAGCACGATAGACATGGGTGACTATGACTGATTATCCAACTGGGGTAGAAACATGGATAGGGGCACCAAGTACATCACAAATCATATCAAACTATGAGGAAAATCGCACGGATACATAAGAATAAGTAGAACCCGGATCAAATAACATATTAGCCATCTGGTCACAAATGCCTCATCACCGCGTCACATGCCTCTACCTCATTCTTGCCTGGAAAGGCATAACACTGAGCCCTGTCATCTTGCCGAACCACTTTCCTGCCTGGTTGCACATTACCTCTGCCTGCATTACCATTTCCTCTACCTCCACGACCTCGCTTATTACCTCCTCTCCCACCTTGTGGACGCCCTCGACCATTTTTACCATTTCCCGTGGGTACCACTGCTGTAGTTTGCTGCTGAGCGAACTCAAACACAAGTGGGTCGGGACAATCTCTCCTCATGTGCCTAGGTTCTCCATAGTTGTAACAAGTACGTTCAAAAGATGTCCTGATGACGCAAATCCCTGGCTATCCTGAATATAATTATGAGACAGAGTTCCCGAGTAATTACCTGTAGAGGCGGGCATAGCAGACTGAATTGGCTTGGCTGCAGGCGTTGGCCTTCCGGAACCCCTAGAGTAAGAACCTTGAAAGTTACCCGAGTTCTTGGCCCTTTTTGCCAATGCCTTGGCTTGCCTGTCACGCCTCACTCCCTCCACTTTCTTAAAATAGTCTGTTACCTCATTAAAGCTCGTCCCTGCAGAAGTCATATGAACAGATAATACCTGCAACTCAGAATTTAGTCCCCTAATAAATAACCAGATTCTCTCTTCCTCAGTAGTCACCAATTGACTAGCATATCTAGACAAATAATGGAACTTGGCCTCATAAGCAGCCACAATCATACCACCTTGCTCCAAAGCCATGAACTCATCCTTCTTGCGATTGGTCAAACTCCTAGGCACATATTTCTCCAAAAATAGAGCATGCAATTAGGTCCAAGTAACTGGAGGTAAAGTAGAAGATCTGCATTCCACATAAAAACTCCACCACTACTTAGCCTCACGTTGAAGTTGAAAAGTCACGAACTCAATCCCATGCTGATGGACAATTCCCAACTTATGAATCCTCTCATAGAAGTCTAAGATAAACTGATAAGCATCCTCATTCTCAGTACCCAGAAACACAGGAGGATTTAGCTGCAAAAACTTAGTCAACATTTCATGGTCAATAACAGTCATAACAGAACCCAATATAGGACTGAAGAAAACATCATTACCTCCCGTTCCATCCGTCTTGGGGGCAGTGTTAGCAATAGGGTGACAAGCGGAAGCTTGAGCTGCTTGAACAGAGGGAAGCACTCCAGGACCAACCACTCCTTTCAAGAATGACATGATCTACTAAGCTAACACTGGGTCCAAAGGAGGAATACCTGTAGTTCCATCCTACACCTCTTCCTCTTGTCCAACCTCCTCAATATTCTCATCTATCTCTTCATGTTGCGCATGAGGGTTCTCATTCATAGGAGCATTCTCAACAGGAGCTCCATTTCCAGTAGGAGCTACTCTTCCACGACCTCTACCCTTAGCTCTTTCTCTACCCCTGCCTCGACCGCAACCTTTCGTTGCAGATTCCTCAGCTGGAGCATTGACGGGAGCTACGGGCCTGATGCCGTTGAACCTACTATTAACCATCGGCGGACAAAAGAGTGAAGGAGGTTAGATACCAATTTGAATCGATAGATACCAATTGGAATCAAGTTATAGCACGAAAAGAGACAAGAGAAAACAGAGAGATTTCCTAAAGTCCTATAGCCTCTTTAAAAAATGTAACGGCGTCCCCGTACCGTTCCACGAGACTTTACTAGACTCATTTTGGTACATCAAGATCAACGAACCTGGATCTGATACAAACTTTGTCACGGCCCAGATGTCGTGATTGTCACCCACACTAACCCTTCAGTGGGAGAACCACTACTACAACACCAAAAAAGCAACTAACTAAAAACTAAAGCAATTTAAACCATGGAAGCAGGTTAAACAACTAAATAATAAAGTTCCCATAAACTTCAACAAGAGTTTAACAACCAAACTAAAATAATGCGGAAGAAAATAACCTAGAACCTGAAAGTCAATGTACCAAAACTACTAACAATTAACCAAGTCTAAACAAGAAAATTGGTACAACCCAACTAACATAAGAATCATCTAAAGAACTAGTCTAAGTCTGAAATGTGGACATAGACTTAAGAGAATCCAAGGTAGCCCGGAAGAACTAGCTCACCCTTGAATTCAAACGATCACATATCTTCTAAGTGAGGTCTATTAATAGCCGCCGAAAGATGCACTCTGCTCAACAAAAATAAGAGCAAGTGCAGTATCAGTACACACCCACTATATACTGGTAGGATCATGTGGCTATCCCATTAAGTGTAACATAAACAAGTCATTACCACAATATAACCATGTAATATACCAAACATATACAATATGAATATCACATGCTCAACAATATACATTATAACACGTCATTGGTCCTCTCACGAAACACAAACACAAACTCTTAATGCACTGGAACATGGTACCCGATCCAATAGTTATGCCGGAACGTGGCAACCGATCCCATATTTATGCCGAAATGTGGCAACTGATCCCAATTAGTTATACCAGAACGTGGCAACCGATGAATTCAACACACCACAATCACAAACACAAGTATATTCTTAACAATCATACATTCAAGAAGTGATTCATGGCACATAGTTGTTCGTTCATGCTCATTTACAGTTAGTGTGATCAATAACACAACATTTGCACATACACATGCAATACAATGAAGCAATAACAAGAATACATCACAGAATCATAGAATCACAACCATCACCTGCCTCGAAACAAGCTTGAAACCCTAAAAAGCATGATCCTTCCCTTTCCGGATTCGTTCCGCTTGTTCTTGGTCTACAAACAATCCATGTAATATGAAAATCAATTAACAATTGCTAATTCCCCAAATTACCAACAATCCTAACAACCCTAAATCAAACCCATGATCCCAATTATCCAATTTAGGGTTGTTTCCACCATAGATTCTAGATCAAAACCCTCCCCCATCGATATAAACCCAAGAAAATAGGTTCTACGGATCAAAAAATGGATTCGGGGAGTTAAAATCTTACCGTTAGCCTTAAGAATGGTGAAAAACTGTCAAGAACTCATATGGGGTCAGCTCCTAGCTCTCAAAGTCAAAATGTCTAGAATAAAGACCTTATGGGGGTTTATTTACGACTTAAGTCGCATCGAACCTGCCACAGCGACACCCATCCCGCCACAGCGACACCGCCAGAGCAGCAAAAAACCCCGCCAAAGTGGTTTGCACGAAATAGTAAGCTATTTAAAGAAATCCAAAAACCCCATTTAACAGCACACCTTTAACCAACAACACTCAGAAATACTCATTCACGCCAAAGTTAATTTCAGGAGTTCTACTCACCCGAATTCAATTCTGTAGAGTCGTACGGGTTCATTAACGCGTTGGCTATCTATTCATGTAATCAAAATAACATTTAAATCACCCGATTGTTACCAGATTTCCCCACACCTTAATGACTCTGATTTCATCCAAATGTGGACTAAGTTGGGAAATTTCAAGTTACTATGAAAAAGTTTTCCAACCCAATTTTTTTTCATGTTGCCTTTTTTATAACGAAGGAAACCGTTCGTTACACATATCCTCCCTAGCTTCCCAAGAAGCTTCCACAACAAACTAATTTCTCTAAAGAACTTTGACTGATGCTACTTTCTTGGTCCTCAACTTGTGAACCTGACGGTCTAGAATCTAAACAGTGTTCTCCTCATAAGACAAGATATCCTTGATACCAATATCTTCAGTTGATATGTTAAGTGAAGGATCTCCCATGCAGATCTTTAGCATGGAAACATGAAACACCAGATGGACTGCTGTTAACTCTTGGTGTAGTTCTAACGCATAAGCTACATTACCAACCCTTTTGGATATTTTGTAAGGGCCAATATACCAGGGAATAAGCTTCCCCTTCTTACCAAATCTCATAACACCCTTCATGGGTGAAACTTTCAAGTATACCCAATCATCTACTTCAAACTCTAACTACCTTCTCCTAACGTCAGTGTAGGATTTCTGACGACTCTACGCTGTTTTCAACCTCTCTTAAATGACTTTCACTTTCTCCATAGCTTGATGAACTAAGTCTGGTCCTATCAACTCAGCTTCACCAACTTCAAACCATCCAATAGGAGATCATCCCAATTACCTTTGAAATCAATCACACAAGCCCTCAACATATCTTCTAAAGTCTGAATGGTGCGCTCTGCTTGACCATCTGTCTGAGGATGGAAAGCAGTACTCAAGTTCACCTTTGAACTTAAGCCTTACTGGAAAGATTTCCAGAACTGTGTTGTAAATTGTGCACCTCTATCAGATATAATCAAAATTAGCACTCCGTGAAGTCTTACTACCTCTTGAATGTATAACTTGGTATAATCCTCTGCTAAATGGGTAGTCTTTACCTGCAAAAAGTGGGATGATTTGATCATTCAATCCACAATCACCCAAATAGAATCATGTTACATGCAAGACCTCGGCAAACCTATGATGAAATCCATATCAATCATCTTCACTTCCATTCCGGAAGTTGAATATTCTGAGCCATACCATCGGGCCTTTGGTTCTCTACTTTAACTTGTTGGCAATTTGGGCATTTAACAACGAAATCAGCAGTTCCTTTATTTATACTATTCCACCAATATACTTCCCTTAAGTCACGATACATCTTTGTAGAGCTCGGATGAATGGAATATTTGGAGCTATGAGCTTCCTCCATAATCCTTTCTTGAAGTTCACCCACCTTTGGTACAAAGTCTACCTTGATATCTCAATACAACATCTCTCATTTGTTCAAAAGCGATTACTTTTTGTGTATGAACATTTGCCTTTAATTCAAGCAAAATAGGATCTTGGTCTTGCTTTTGTTTCACTTCTAACACTAATGATGATTCAGCCCCATTCATCACCACTACTCCTCATTTTGTGGTACCATTAGTCGAACTCCTAATCGTGCAAGTCTATGCATATCTTTCGCTAACTCTTTCTTATCTTCCTCAAAATGGGCGGTACTACCTATAGACAATCTACTCCAGACATCAGCAACAACATTAGCCTTACCTGGGTGATAAAGACTACTCATGTCATAATCCTTGAGTAACTATAACCACCTTTTATGTCTGTGGTTAAGCTCTTTCTGACTAAACACATACTGAAGGCCCTTATGATCGGTGCATACATCTACATAAACACCATAAAGATAGTGACGCCATATTTTCAAAGCAAATACTATGGCAGCCAACTCTAAGTCGTGGGTTTGGTAGTTTCTCTCGTGAACCTTAAGCTGTCAGGAGGCATAAGCTATAACTTTTCCATTTTCCGTTAACACAAAACAAACTTAATCTAGATGCATCACAATATACAAAAAAGCCTTGCGTACCTTCTGGTAAGGTCAATACTGGGGCAGTAGTCAACCTCTTTTTTAATTCCTCAAAACTTTTTTCACAAGCTTCAGACCATTAAAATTTCACTGTTTTCTGAGTCAACTTGGTCAAAGGGGATGAAATAGATGAGAACCCCTCAACGAACCTTCTATAATGTCCGGCCAACCCCAAGAAAGTCCTCATATTAGTTGGAGATGTGGGTCTAGGACAATTCTGCACTGCCTCTATTATCTTAGTGTCAACTATAATCCCATTATCAGAAACAATTTGGCCTAACAATGCCACAGACTCTAGCCAAAACTCATATTTAGAGAACTTAGCATACAACTCTCTATTTTTTAGAGTTTGGAGAACTATTCTAAGATGGCTAGAATGATCTTCCTCATTCCTGGAATAGATTAGAATTTCATCAATGAACACGGGCTCGCCAAGTGCACCCTTGGCTCGCTGATGTGAGGCTAAAAATACATATTTTTAATCATTATTTCCTCACATTTATTATTTATATTGTCCTTTTTTAGCATAAATTTTATGGATTGTGCTAAATAATATATTTTATTTGTACGATTAAATTGATGGAAAAATGAAGAAGTTTGGAGCTAAAAATAATTAAAGATGGAAGATTGAAGAAGGAAATCAAGCAGACAGCTTAATGGATTAAATTTATTAAAATAATATATTTACATATATGGCAGTAAGCTTATAAAAATGGTAAATTGCAAATTTGCAATTCCCTAACACTGCCACATGTCAGCTGCTGGAGCAACTCTTAATTGAAGGCGGCAACAATAAATTCCAGAAAATGGGGAAATTCAATTCCTTCTCGATTTTGATTTTCTAATTTGATTTGGACTCCAGTATTTTATTTGGGGTTTCCTATATGTATAAATATTTCATAAGAATTAATTACTTTGGAGGCCAAGAACCAAGATACAAGACACAATATAAATTTTCTTCTAGCTTAGGAACTTTGGAAGAGCCGTCGTGGAGGCCAGAGAATTGTGGTTTATTCTTTCTTCTCCTTTATTATTTATTTGTATTCATGATTAATAAAAGATAGTTTAGCTATTGTTCTTAACTTTTTATGATTAACACAAACATATTTATTTTTAAAAAATTTGATTGTGTTTTGGAGATAATGAGTAGCTAACTTTCATAACTAGGGTTGTGGGAACCATAAGCAATTAACAAAGTATGAATAATAACTAAGTAATTCTTGAATAGTGTTTTGCATGCATTGATAATTCTTTCGTTTAGAAGTCTTTTTAACGGTGCGCAACGTTAGAACTCGCCTTGTTGCTACTTGCCGGACCAAGGAGGTAATCAACAAGA
>JAJOOS010008334.1:0-10113 GCA_029582725.1 Solanum chiquidenum | reverse complement strand
AAAACAAAGCGAAATATTAATGGTAAAGGTGATGGCGTTGTTTATATTGCAAAATTGTAATTTTTCTTACTTCCATACAATCAAGCAATTCTAGATCTAACAAAAAATCAATCAAGTGGAGACGTTAATGGCAGAGGTGATGGTGGTTGCTCAAAAGAGGAGGAAGAAATGAATGTGAGATCAGCGATAATGAAAAAGTTGAAAAATTAAATGATCATTAAGATAAAGGAGATGAAAGTAGCTAGAGAAAAAGATTGGAAGAAGAAGGAAAGTGTATGATAGCATCAACAATATTGGTGGTTGCCGGAGAAAGTGATTCGACAATCACAAGGAAGAAGATAGAGATTTTTTTTTTTAAAAAAAAGTCTAATCAAATGTTTTCACGCGCTCATCAGACTTGAAATACACTCAAAATGCCACGTAAGCAAAAAATGCTCAAATGGTATCAATTCTAAGTACTACATGTGTTCAATAGGTACAAGCCTTAGTTGAGGTGTTTAAGTGAATTATGCGGACAACTTTAAGGGGCTACCTATGACTTAAGCTTTTAAATTTTATAGTAAAATAGACTCATATTAGACGTGAAGAACTTGAATGTATCGTGTGGGGAGATTATATTAGAATAATTAGTTATGTAAGATTTTATACATATTTAAAATATTATAACATTCAATCACATGTATTTATCTATAAAAGAAATATGAAAATATATCATTAGTTAATGTAGTGTTTTAGGAAACTCTAATTATTACATTGTTTATAAATTTTAATTACAAAATTTTTAGTAATAATTTTCATAAATTATAAAAAATTTATGATTACGAGGAAAAAAAAGATAAGTATAAGTTTTAACATCTAAAATGCATATTTAGACAAAAACTTTAAAATCATGTCTAAATGCCTATTTAGCATCCCAAAGTCCTTTTCTCATAAAATTATAATTTCTTCAAAATGAATCAAAATTATTATTAAAGGGTGTAAAAATATTGAAAAACTTAACGTTCAGTACGAAAGAATTAAATACAAACTGAGAATACAACACCAAATTCATAGGGTAAGATAGTGTAAATATTTTTGATCATAAAATTTTAAAATTCAATTTAAAATTTGATTTTAGAATTTTCAAAATATTATTCTTTCATTTTGAAAATAAAAAGTTAATTATTTTCAATTTTTTACATGAAATATTTATGTGGGTCCCACTGAAGGTTTTGACTGTTGCACCAAAAAGCAGAGCAGAAAGAATCAGAGGTGTCTGAACAAAGCTAACTTCTTTGTTTGCTAATATTCTCTTTTGGGACTCTGTGTCACTATAAACTTTATTATTATGACACTTTTAAACTAAGAAGTTTAAAATTTTGATAGCTATACAAATATTATTAGGAACTTTCCCCAAAATTATGCAACCTAGAATATTGTATTATGTTATATATTCCAATATAAAATATAATAGTAATACATTATTATACCAGAGGGATTACTCCATCCATTTCCTTTTAAATAATTTCTGCTCTTGTTAATTTATTTCAAAAATTGCATACCTCCTATTTTGGAGAGTATATTTTTTGTTGTTATTCCAAAATAATTAATTTATTAAGAAATCAAGGTATTAAACTTTTTTTCTTAAGATTACTTTTATTTAATAAATGTTGTAGAAGTCTCATATTTCCATGTGTATACATTAGTTTATTTAAATAACTTATATGATTAATGTTATTAATTAAGTTATATTTGGTATGTCAAATTCTTTAGAATCGTTTGTTAGACTTGTCAATATAAGCTATGTAAGATATAATTATTTTATTTTTTTACTTGTATAAAATGAAATATAAATTAATTCATAAATTATACCTATTTTATTTATGTAAAATTGTAAAATAATAATCAAATATCATTTGATACGCTCAATTTTATATAAAGTAACTAAATAATCTCATATGAGGTAGGGCTGTTTAAAACCAAACGAAACCGATAATTCGAATCGATAATTTGGTTATTGGGTCGATGGTTCGGGTTAATTATTTAACGGTTTAGGTCTCGATTTACTATAAACTTCTTATCGGCTTATCGGTTCGGGGCTCGGTTTGGCCATATTTCTAATCGGGTGTCCTGCTAACTCGATAAGAAGTTTAATTAATTACATTTATATCACTTAAGAACTTAGGCACTTTTAGCCTTTAGGTTTTACACTTCAGTCACGACTCTTTACAACGACTTTATAGTTGACGCTCAAATTTCACAATAACATTTCAAAGCTGTGACATTACTCATCGATTCACTATCACTGCTCCCACGCGGTGAGTTATATTGAATATCATTCTCTAAGTGTCTAAATTGAGGCTCAAATAGTTGGTTACCTTACTTTAAGTCTTTATTTTTATCTTCTCATTACAATGAGTGAGTCAGTGAGATATGCCTCCAATATTGCAATACTACAATCTGCAATGAAAAAGTATTTATTAGTAGTTGTCTCATGATCATTAATGGTTTCCGTTAGTAGTGCTGTAATGATTTCTTTTTATAGTTCATATCGAAATTGGCTTGGTTGTTATGAGGAATCCTTTTGAGTTTGCTAGTTTGGGCAATATTGACATCTCTGTCCAAGTTAATATGAAGTTTTATTAAGTGTTTTATGTAGTAATGGACTAACAGGGAAAAGTTCATCAGTGAATACTGGCTACTGCATACTGTTAATTAGTGATTAGTCCATTAGTAATTCTCAATGAAAATTATGTGAACAGTTAATGGTTAACCCGATAACTGAACCGATAACGATCACTAACTGATAAATCGATATCTTAACGGTTCCATAACGATTTAGCATAATTAAAAACTGATAATCGATAAGTAAAACCGATAAATTCCAAAATCAAACCGAACCGATCAATATGCAGCCCAATGTGATACGTTAAATTTTATATAAAGTAACTAAATAATCTCATATGATATGTTAAATTTTACATAAAGTAACTAAAATACTATCAAATTTAATACTTAATTATGTTAATTAAAGGGTAAATTACATAAATCCCATAGTTTTAATATGAAATTACAATATATCCCTAATAAGTTTCTAATTACATTAATTCCTTAAAAATTAAAAAAATTGGATACAATAATTGATGTTCGGATAGATTAATATATAGCTCGGATACATTAAATATTGTCTCGGATACATTAATATGCAGCTCGAATACATTAAAGAAATAAAAAAATTTGAATTTTTTTAAAAGTAATAGGGAATAATGGAAATAAGTGGAACAAAATGTGTGTATTTTTGTAATTTGTCCATGTTTTTTTGTAATTTGTCCATGTTTTTAATATATAAATAACAACCTCCATTCTTACCTCCTTGAAATAGAGGTAATATCGATACTTCACCGGTATTATTTGTGAAATTACATTATTTTGTTTGTTCTTCTACGTGCCCATTTGACCCTACAATATGAAATTATAATTTAAAATCATAAAATAAAATCATGGCATGAAATTATGAAATAAAGTTAAAATTTTATTTGGACAAAACAATCAAATGACCACCTAAAAATCATTTAAAATGAAATGGAGGGAGTATTTCCTTTCACTATCCAAGAACTTTGGTACTACATTTCAAGCACAGATTCCAAACAGAGCTAAAAGACAATTTGCCAAAGGACAACATACTGTCAAACTTGTACCTCTCAGCAGATGCGTACTTCCTCTCACTACGATAAAAATATTTTTAATGACAATAAATATTTATATTAATAAATTTTTTTTATTTTTTATCGATATTAATTAATTGTTATTGAATTTAAAATTGCTAGAATGCTAATTGTTTTAAAAATATATTTAATGATAATTAAACTATTGTAATTGTTGTTAAAAATTAATTTTGATGTAGTGTCTGTTTATTTTTATAATTTGAAAAATTAAGATAATTTATTATTAAATACTATTTATTTTTTAGTATTAAATGAATTAAAATTAATAAAAACAAAATTACTATTTTATTTATTGCATGTTAAAAAATATGTCGAGTCAAACATGAACAAGAAAAGATGAGGAGGAACTAGTACCTTGCTTTACAACCCCTTCACATCTTTTTTGCCTCTTCAGTTTTTTTACACAAAAATCAAGTAAATGCACTCAAAATATCATCTAAATTCTAACACTATAACCAAACCCCATTTCCTTCATTCTCCTCTCCAAAACAAAATGTTCATGCCCTGGTGTTTTTCTCATCTTTTCTTTCTTTACTTTGCTCTAAATGGTAAGTTAATCTTGTTTTTCACATTTTCCATTTTGTTTGTTTCTTTATGGATTTTTTCTGAGTTTTATAAAATTAATTTTGCAGCTGCAGTTGGTCATGAATCAGTAGAGCTCTCAACTCTTGTGACTTTTCCAAGAACTGACATTACTACTAGTGCAGTTTCTTTGCCTATTCAAGACCTTTATGGAGTGTCCACTAGTGTTCTTGAAGCTGACAATTGGCTAAGAAGCAATGTTTTAGCTCACTATCCAGCTACAAATATCACTACTATTCTTGTTGGTCACACACTTTTGTGCAAAATAAATCAAGAAAACAGAATGAGGTTAATCTTGCCATCAGCTAAGAACATTTACTACTCACTTACAAGATGGGGTTTGCATACTGAAATCAAAGTGTCCACTTCTTTTTCTTCCAACTGTTTGGACCAAGATTCTGGTTTGTACAATCTTGATTTGGCTCAAGAGTATATTAAACCTCTTCTTGACTTCTTTCAACATGTTAATGCACCCTATGTAGTGAGCTTAGGATATTTGGATGTAAAGATTGAATCTTTGATGAATAGTCATATAGGGTCTATGAAAAAGTTGGGAAATTTTAGCCTAAACAAGATTTTCTTGATTAATGAGAAACCAAAACAGGGAAGATCCTTAAGTAGAAAGCTCTCAACTTTTGACTCAAAATACAGTAATTTTCCTACAAGGCCAACCCCATTAGCCCCAAATCCAAATCTGCCTTCTCCAGCATTTGCTGCTAACAGTCCACTTCCTCCATTAATTGGAAACATTTCACCTCCTTTTGCTCCTGAAATGGCTCCTCCATTGTTCAATCCTATTAGCCCTTCGTATGGACCTCATTTGCCACCTTGTATACCATCTCATGGTGGGGGCTGGGATGGGGGTCCAGTAGGTGCACCAGTAACAGGAGGTCATGGTAGTAGTGGGCTATGGTGTGTAGCGAAGCCTAGTGTACCACCAGAGACATTGCAAGAGGCATTAGATTATGCATGTGGTGAAGGAGATGCTGATTGTGAAGCTATAAGTCCTAGTGGAAGTTGTTTTTACCCTGATACTGTTGTGGCTCATGCTTCTTATGCTTTCAATAGTTACTGGCAGAAAACCAAAGGCAATGGTGGTACTTGTGGATTTGGAGGCACAGCTATGCTAATTAACTCTGATCCAAGTAAGCACCTTCTACAATTTGAAAATTACTCCCTCCGTTTCAATTTGTGTGTTTGATTTTTGAATCTTGATGTCTTCAATTATAGACTGTGTATGAAGTGAATAGTAACATTATATAAACATTGTTCTTCTAGGCAAAATTAGGTAGAGATAGAAGCCCCCCGTCCAAAAATAAGTATCACCTTAGAAATTTTTTTGTCACAAAATACTTAGCTACAACTGGAAGGAATACAAATTTCTCTATCCATGTTTCTCCGAGCACAAGGATCATTGAGAAGATGAATGTAAACATTTTTGGTATGTTATTGCAGGCTATCTCCATTGTCGATTCATTCTTGCATGATACAAGTAGAGAATGGAACTTTGGAATGCAAATTGAATGGAAGGAAGGTGCTGCCATGAAGAGAATTGGGATCAAGATGTTGAAAATTTGTTTTTGGTGTTACCTCTTAGTATAAATTTGTAGGAATTAGGAGTCTGACTAGTGACTTCCATTTTTCATATTGCACAATATTTTGTACTTGTAGTTTACCTCTCTACTCTGCCCTTGCTGGTGCTAATGAAGATATGAGTCGAATTCTTAAAAAATGCACTATTTTGGAGGATCTAACACACTTCCGAGAATTGTTAAAGAGTGCAAGCAACATGGTAAAAGTCCATGGTCCCAAGTTCACTTTGATCTATTGATTTCATTCTTTGTGCTCCAGATTCGATTCTAGGATGAACTTTTGCAACCTACGGGTAACTTTAACAGTTGTTTGTTAAGTATAAAGTATACAAGGATTTGACTTCCTTTTTCTAGTTCCTCCAATATCATTCAATTAAGCATACTCAATCTCATGTGGCGGCGGAGTTGGTTGAGTAGGGAATCTTTCCAACGACATGCGTTTCTCGATCAAACTCATCATGTCTAGTGCAGCTTACATATCCTGATCCCCAATATGTAACAAATATGGCTTTGGTTCTCTTTTTATTCACGATTAGTTTGGCTTGGCCCGAACAGAACAGACTTGCAGTACCTAACTTGGTAAATACGCAAGTGCTTGCAACATTGCACAGGAGTCCGTGAGTGTGCATTCACAGGGACTCAAAACAAGTTTTTTTATTTTTTCAAATGATCTTTTGGGTTGTTTTAACAAAAGGCCTTACAACCTACACTTTTAATGCATGGATAGATTTGTCAAGACTAATAGAATGGTGGAATACAATACAGAAGGAGCCCACTTCCAGAAAATCTAAGCAAGTTCTAATGTGTTCTCACTTGATTGTGTGGAGGGTAGGAGGTTTGACGTCTGAAAATCCTTCAGCTTAACAGTTCAAACTCCATCCTGCACAATATTTAAGCTATAATCCCACCGTCACAAACACACCAACCCTCAACCACAAAAGCTATCAAAATCTATAGCTCGTGGAGTGAAGGGTTGCGGACAGCCTATAAGCTGCCCAAACATCCCTTCTGTCCAATGAAGGACTGGATGTTGCAATATAGCTCTGCTGATTAAATTACCAAGCAAGAATAAATCTGGACAGAGACGTGGGAAATAGCTTGCATCATCTATATACTATCAAGAAACATGTATCACTTTCTATGTAGCTGAGAGATCTATGTGAGAAGCAATCTAAAAGCATCGGCAATGTGAGACCAAAAATGGCATACTGCAAGTGTAAGGCTAACAATGGATTTCTGTACAGATAGCCTAGGGATCGGATATCTATCTCACTTATACATTAGTGATCACCTTTCGTCATGTCAACGACAGCTCCTTCCAGGTCATTCTGCCTTCCATCAGCACCATTAGTCATGTCGACCAGTGCTCCTTCCTGGTCATTCTGCCTTTCATCAGCACCATTAGTCATGTTGACCAGTGCTCCTCCCTGGTCATTCTGCCTTTCCTCAGCATTATCATTTAAGCCTTTCTGCAAAAGATGAGGGTTGGTTGGTGTGTTAGAACCTCAGACTAAAGCGATCAGAGAAAAGAGCAGCTGGATACTAAGGTAAAAACTAATCTGTGAATCGCAGAATTCATCAGCTGCAAGGTTTCAAATGCATAGTTCTCTTTTCAGCTATTATTGTTTTATCAAGGACATCACATCTATAATCTTCTTAGCACAGATTGTCTTAACTAGAGGTTCTTCAATGTTTTGACAATTGTGTTATAGATCTCTATGCCCGTCGGTTGAACATTCTTGCAAATAACTTTTTGGTTTCCAATATTTAGCTTGGTTTGAAATCAGCACAGTAATGGACGTTCGGTAGCCGGTTAGAGTTGTGCAAGTATTAGTAATGTAGAGATTGGTTATGAGTAAAGTCATGTATTATTTTATGTACGGATTAGTTATTTCACTTTCTATCCTGCATAAAATAACACAGGGATTCCTCATAACTTATGTGGGGTTTCTAAATTGTCAACCAAACGTCGTATTAAATTTTATACATAAATTAATTATTTCCTATTTACCTACCAAACATCGTATACGTTATATGGAAATTAATACATGGATAATTTATTTCATATCCAGCCACCAAACGACTCCACACATAGGGACTACAGAACTCAATTTTCCACCATGCCTCTTTTCTTTTGGGTTCTAAATAAAAAACTACCAAATATCATTTCGATATACACTATATATTTAACACGCACGTCTAAAATTTTCTAAAGCATTGAACCAGGAGTCAAGTAACAGATAATGTGTGACAAAGGAGGGGGAAAAAGGATAGCAGGCTCTGTCCATTGTTAAGTCAAAGTTGTACTACCCAATAAGTGCACTGAGTCTCAGAAAATAATCTTACCAGTTGTGTCATTCCTTCAGATGGCGTGTTCCATAAAAAAGACACACAAGGAAGAGAACAGCAGAATTTTGAACAGACTATCCCTTAAAATATCAACGGAAAGGAAGAGCCAGGAATACAAGATATAGAAGTGTTTCATTTATTGAAAAAACTCAAAGATCCCAATAATTAAAGTTGAGACGGTCCTCACATTGAAACAACTTTAGCAAGTCTGCATGAGCAGTTATAGGACCTAAGATAACAAGCACTTGATCACAAAGCTATTCTACAAGTGTGAATATACCTTTTTAGTTAGAGTATGAGCTAAAATAAGTTCATGTAACTTGCGCATCAGCATTTCTTCCTCAACCTACAAGTAGAACAACATACATAACTGATCTTTTAAATTGAAAGGCAAATGGAAAGAAATCAAAAGTAACAAAAATTTACAAGCGGCTAATAATAAGGAGTTAGTCTGAAAGTAGTCACAATATCAGCAGCCACAATGTCAGTTTGAATGATGATGCAACATGGGTGACAACCCCTCCGGCTCAGGGAGTCTTCCTATTGGTAAAAAGCTACCAGGGAAAATCAATGGTACTATTGGTTTACCCTGATGTTCTACTACATGCACGATAGTCATCTTGCAGGACGTCCAATAACAGTGGCACTATAGATAATACTTTGTTGTTCTACTTAATTAAGTTCATCTAAATACAAACCAAATTCACCGTAAACGAAACAATCTCTTTTGTTTTTCGTTTGAAAACTAAAACATCTCATCAAACGAATGATATCTCAAGAGCAAGTTAAACAATTATTGGATGACTAATAGATTGGTCTCCCGATGGCCTAGTCAAAATGTTGTTATCCTAATCTCCACAAGCTGATTTTCCGAACTATGCATTCATGTAGATGCAAGAATATCTTAAAGATCATGAGCCTAAAGCACAATTTTGTTAGACATAAACCAACTTTTATATGGCCCACTTTCACTCGTCTTGAGAAAGCAGAGAAACATAAAACATTAAATGGGCTTCATAGCATGGATAGAGTGAGTCCAAGATTTAGAACTAGAAGGTTATGTATTAGTTATATTTATGTACTGTTTTCAATATCTTTCATCTATAGATACAACCTTATTTAAAAAGTACTAATTATTCTCAAGTTCGAAACCCCTTGCCAGCGAAAGCAAGGGGTTTGCCTTCTGGGTCGAACTCGTCGCACCAGGCTTGCCTAGTGCGGTTTACCTCTCCTATGTGGTTTGCGAGCTATTGCATAGGAGCGGGGGTTTTACCCTGTGTGCACCCAAAGGGTAGCGGCTGCGGGTTTCCCTTGTCATAAAAAAAAAGTACTAATTATTACTTTATTTTTTTTGGATGATTGTGGGGTCCAAGCCAGCTTTCGCGTGCCTCCTAATTCCACGGAACACCTGCCACCTCCCACCAGCAACAGGTACTAGGCAACCCTGTCCACCAAGGCTAGGACAGATGGAAAGAATCATTTAGGGTGTGTTTGGTATGAAGGAAAATGTTTTCCATGGAAAATGTTTTCCTAGAAAATGTTTTCCTGGAAAACAAGTTGATTTTCAACTTATTTTCTCATGTTAGGTTGGTGACTAGAAAATATTTTTCGGAAAAGATTTTTAGTGTTTGATTTATGAATGAAAAATGTTTTTGAGAAATATCTTTTATTTATACTAGAGCAGAAAATAATTTTTGAAATTGAAAATATTTTTTAAAAACAAACTTAATTTTTTTTTGGGGGGAGGGGCTGGTAGGTGGGTGCGTGGGTGGGGGGCTGGGTAGGGGGTGAGTGGTCGGGGGTCCAGGGTAGGGGTGAAAAAAATGAAATTTTGAGGTTGAAAATATTTTTATAAAACAAACTTAAATTTTTTTTTGGGGGGTGGG
>JAJOOS010008333.1:0-40303 GCA_029582725.1 Solanum chiquidenum | reverse complement strand
CCCCCCCCCCCCCCCCCCCCCCCCCCCCCCCCCCCCCCCCTGTGTAGTGACACTATGGTCAACCCCAACAATGAAGTTTGAGTGAGAACTTGCATCGTGACACGACATTAACTAACGCGCTAATTGGGTGGCAACCCAAGTTTTATTTGCTTTCATTTTTATTTTGACATAATGGTGTGTTGATTGTGCAAGGTAAAGTGTAAAATGTGTTTGAAAAGTGCAGATTGGCGAGCAAACTGTCCAGTCGGAGAGCCCGACTTGGACCACCGTTGGACTCAAGAAATTTTGAAATTAGAGTCTGTAAAACTCAGTGAGCCCAGAAGTAAATCGGCGTGTCGCCGAATATGTTAGCGATCACGACTTTATCTGCCACTTGGACCCCCACATTAACTAGAGGTCCTGTAAAACTCAGCGAGGTAAGTACCCACTCGGCGTGTCACCGAGTGGGTCGGCGAGCAAAACTTATGTCGCCGAATAGGCCAGAACTGGATGGTTTTTAAAGGCCAAACATTCAAAAGTTCAAAATCATTCACATTCCTTCACTATTCAAATTTCCAAACTCACACCCGCACTATATTTTTCCCGTATTTTTGCCTTATTTCCATTTCTTAGTCGTTGATTGTGTGTTTGGAGTTGGATTCTTTACCGCCTAGCTTTTCAACTGATTTAATTGGCATATAAGGTTGGTTTTCCGAACCCCAAATTCATTTTAAAGAATTTTACTCATTTGTAATTTTTTTATCATAGTGATGTGTGTTGGGCCTCTTTGAATCGTAATTATGTATGTGTGTGCCTGTTTTAATTTGAATATCATACCTAGAATTCCAATATCGTTGATTTCCCAAAATTTCGTGCTTAAAATTGATCAAAATCTTGTTGGGTTGTGTCGTGTTGTTGTTGGGTCTACTCGGGTGAAGTCTAAGTAACCCACATTTGTGCCAAATGACGTACTTTGACCAATGATAGAGCAATTTAAATCATTCTTAAGGGTAAAAGTCATAAATGGCCAAATTTGGCTAAACCGGAAGAAGTTTGAGTATCCCGGAGGCATGGGTGTAATGGGTCTTAGTCTAATTGAATGAGTGCATGTTTTTATTTTGTTTTCGGGGACTGCGGGGTTGAATTTGGAAGTCGGGGTTGAAAGTAGGCGCGTTGGGCAGTTTGGCGAGCTGGGTCGAGCTCCGATAGTGAAGGGATTTATGCCAATCACCTCACCACTTCTAAGAGTAAGGGTGAACGCCAGGATCCTCGAGCTACCACTTTTGAGTCTGAGGATGATGAGTTACTAGCAGCCCAAAGAGCGGAGCTGCGATCCAAGAGGAAGAATGATCCGTCTAGGATCAGGACTCCCCAGGCCACCACTACTCCTCCTGCCCACGCACAGGTTGTGGTCCTAGCACCACCAGTACTGGGTCCTCCTCCTCGGTCTATGAATAGACTGAAGACTAAGGTATTGAGGAACATTATAGAGGAAAAGAGGTTGTCCACTGATGGAGTTATTGACAAGTATCCGGAGATCATAAGTTGCCTAAAGTCACACAATTTCCAGTTGTTCACTCGACCCCGAGGTCCTTATGTTTCAAATTGGGTCCGGGATTTCTACACTGCCTACGGAGCCCTGGTACCATAAGGAAATAAGCCGACAGCCAAATTCAATCCGATTGACTATGTGGTTATTAGCGGTAAAAAGGTACAGTGTGATTATGTTGCCATCAATGTAGTCCTAGAATGTTCAACGAGACTTGAGGATGACTGTCAATACAAGATCAGGACAAAAACATTGGAAAACATGAAGAAGTTGTTGGCTCCTCTGATATCATATAGTACTCCCAAGTGGCTTGAGGTTGGGGCATCCATTGAAAAGAAGGACCTCAATGTAGCAGCGATGTGCTGGTGTGACTTCATCAGCGGTACCATCATGCCATCCCAGAACGAGTCAATTCTCTCGCCACGCCAAAGCATCCTGTCTTGGGTGCATCATTAATGGGACACGGCTGAACCTGGGGATGATTATTGCAAAAGAGATACTTATGAGGGCCAAGCAGTGCCAGACTTCCCTCCCCTTTTTGGTGTTGATCACCGAGTTATGCAGACGGGCTCAGGTGCCTAGAGATGAGAAGAAGGATATGGAAATGATTCCCATATCTTCTACTGACATCCGGAGGATTGAGGCGGAGTACTTGAGGATGAGTCATAGAAGAAGAAGGCAGCCCCGGTGGACTCTTCCCTAGTTGTGGATACGGATGTATTACCTGCAGAGGCTCATTTGCCTACTCCGGCCCACGGGCCTTCAGGTATACCTAGCACTGCCTCTTCTATAACGCCTAGTACCTCTATTGCTCCCTTGCCTCCCAGATCTAGTACTAATGTTGCTGCCACCTCCCGGCCTCCACTCACCTAGGCTGCATAGCTACGGATGGGACAGCTAACCCATTTTGTCGATAGACGTGCTTCTAGGCTTGAGGCTACTATTCCTGGGCTGATTGAGAGAGCTCTTGTTATTGTTGTGACACCCTTGAGTGCGAATATTGATGCCCTTGTGGCAAGGAGAGCGGTGTGCGAGTGTGGCCAAGGGGCTACTAAAGAGGTGACGGTTCTAAAGGCTGCTATTACTGTGCTGAGGAGAGATGTGGACCAGCTGAAGTTTATCGACATGTCGATGATTTTCAGGATGGTGGAGATCCCGAATATGCATGTTGATCCAGATATGCCTCCGGCCACCACCAGAGATGAGGTTTGAATTGAAGAGGTAGTTGTTTATGGGTCTAAGGATGACATCGATGAGGAGATGCTTGTTGTTGATGAAGAGGCTTCTTATGAGCGTCTCACATATACTGAGGAGATCATAGTAGATGCAGGTGTACAAATATCATTAGCAGACACACCCATTGCTGACCCTACTGTTGTTGTGACTCCGGGCACTGATGCCCAAGATCAGAGTGTCGCACCGGGCATTGATGCCCCGACAGATGGAGCGACTGCTTAGATAGGACTTTTCTTTACCTCCATCTATGTCATTTCTATTGATTTTTAGTGTTTGTATTGCATTTGAGAAGAAATTGCTTTTTGTTTGTGGTGGGGTGAGGTATTTCGTACCTACCTCTTGTGTTGATGAAATTTTCTGTATATATTGAGCTTTGTGCTATATATTGTATTTTGACACTGCTTTTATGGATGCTTGAGCTTGTGGCTCCTTATTTTGAATGGAAATGATTCTTGGACCCTTCCGAAAATTTTTGCCACTTCTTGTGTATTTAATTGTGGTTGTTCTTGTGCGAATTTGAGTGTCGGTTGCGATCAATATTGATGACTTTAATAGTGCTCTCAATCGAACAAACATGAATGTGCGGCTATGATGAGGTCAAATGAAGTTGTATAGGCAATATGTGAACTATTTGCATCTCGTTGTGACTAACCGATTATCAAATTGAGTCTCTTGTGATGAATGTTGCACACTAGCGAAAGTGTGGAGTCTTGTTTGACATTAGTGTCAATGTCTTGTGTGATGAGCTTACCGTGAACCTTGTGTGATGACACCTAGAATTTGCCCCGTTGGTCCCGTTGACTAAGTGATGCAAGCTCTTGAAATGATCTTAGGCAACAAATTTTAAAGAGTAAAACAATTTGACATTATACCTCTTTTGTAGCCTACCTTGTGAGTGTGTGAACCTTGCTTGAACACCCTTTGAGCCTTACCATTTCCTTGGAAGAAACAAGATGAAATTGTGACCTTTATTTATCCCTTCACCCATAATCCTCATGAGATGTGGTTTGTTGGAATAGACAACTTAGGCCAAAAACCTAAGTTGGGGGTGTGGTGAAAAGAGAAGGTAAATCAAGAAGTGCAAAGAAGTCCCCTTTGATCCATGGTTGTGAAAAAGATGGAACCCCTCCATATAAAAAAAAAAAGAAAAAGAAAAGAAGAATAAAAAAAAATGAATGAAAATTTTTTGAAATAAATTTGTGAAAGAGCTAGAGAAATGGCGTGTCCGGTATTCCATGGGAAGTGAATGATGGGGTGAATTTTGAGCATGAATGAAAATGATGAAGAAAAGGAAAGAAAGTATTGTTCATACCACATTTCATGAGGATAGCAGCCACTAAGCCTAAATGACCATACATTTACACTCAGCCCCGTTACAAGCCTTGAAAAGACCATTTTGATCTTGAGTGAGCTAAAACAAGTGTTGATTAGAAAATAAGGGCAAACCTATGGGTGAAGTCATACATGTGTTCATCTTTATGAGTGTGCGAGTTGCATGTGATTCTGGAACTATAAATTGTTGAACCATTGTGTGTGAATATGAAATCATTCTTTGTGTGAGGGCATTTGAGTACCTTTGTTGAGCTTGAGCTTCTTTGGTAATGGTGAGTCATAACTTGAGTCTTTGAGTGCACAATTGATCCTTGCATTAGTAAGTTGAGTCTTGTTGTGTGCATTCATGATTGAGTCTTGTGTAACACTGTTTAAGACATCCTTTTTGAACTGCTGAAGTTGAGTTTTACTTGAGAACAAGAAAAAGTTTAAGTTGGGCGTATTGATGAGTCCAAGATTTGGACTCATTTACCCCCTTATTTGGATAGACTTAGTGTCCTCAAATGCTAAATTTGTGCCAATAACTGATGAAAAACCCTTGATTTCCAGGTATATGGATTGAGGAACAAAGCATGGACACTAATTTGAAAAAAGGAACGAAGCGAGCTGAAAGAAGGAAGAAAAGAGAGCCTGGTGATCGCCAAGTCCATTTGGCGAGTCGCCGAGTGGCCATTTGACTGCCTAAAGTTCCAATGTGCCAAGCTCTGAAGGAGAAAATCAAGTTGGCGAGAGAAAGGAGCAGTCGGCAGATCGTCGAGTGGTTCCGCGATGTAGTGTTGGATTGCCCAAAGTTACAGAACTTGAGGAAGCTGAAGGCCAAGGCGAAATGGAGAGGACATTGACCAAAGGGCTGATTGGCGAGCTCGACTTACTGCGCCGAATGGTCTTTCGCAGCATATTTTTGGCGACTACAAATACGTTTTTGAACATTTAGTTTAAGAGTTTTTGGACATCATATTATTCATTAGAGTAATTTTTCAGTCTGAACTCTGAGTATTGAGACAAGTTTTCCTTAGCTTTGAAGAATTGAAGTTCTTCATTTTTGAGAAATTGGAAGTGGGTCTTTGAGATTCTTCAATTTGGACCTTTTGTAATGACGAAATCAATCGTACCAGTTGATGGAAACACAATTTGGTAACAATTTTTATCTTTTTATGATGTCTAGCTAAAACTCAATTCTTGGGGTGTGACTATGTGATTATGGGATGATTTAGTTTATGGGTATTGTTAATTGTTAGTCTAAATGTTGTTTAGAAGTGATTTCAATCAGTAATTGTGGTTTAATTTAAAGGATTGTAGTTGCAAATGCAGTTCTACCTTCGTGTTTTTCGCTTGCTCGAGAGAGAGGTTTTAAAACCAAGACTATTGATTGATGGTTTGTGGGTATTCGGTTGTTAAGGATTCAGCTCGAGAGAGTGAATCCTAAACCATTTTCCACACATTCAGCTCGAGAGAGTGAATGGACTAAGATGTAGGTTGTTCTTATTTTGCATGCTTGTCGATGTTCGAGAGAAATCGACTTGATTCGAGGTAAATTGTTTGAGAGAAAATTTACCTCCTCTATAGTCTAGCCTATTCACTAATTTACAGTTATTTCCTAACAGTTGCAATTCCCTATTTGTCTACATTAGCCTATAACCGAATCACATTCCAAGAACCCGTCTCATTATTGTTATTTTTGTGTTATTTGTTGTTGTTGTAGCTGATAATTTCAAACCAAAACCTCCTGTTATTTGACATTCGTGTCACCCCTAAATTTGAACTATGTTTTTATTCGATTATGTCTATTCCTATGGGTGATATGAACATGTTCACACTTGACTCTTCAATCTTAAACACGTACCACTCCTTGTGGATTCGACCCCAACTCATTTAGTTAGGTTATTATACTGACTAGCAATCATTGACACTTAGAACTAGATGAAGTGTCCTTGAAACGTTAATCAAAATGGCACCGTTGCCGGGGAGTGGTGTTGGTTAAGATTCTTTAGTTAAGTTGAATTTTGTTCTTGTTAGTTATAGTTGAATCTACTTACTTTCAGTTTTGGTTTGTGTGTTTTTGTTTTGAACAGAGGAAATGAGTGTGAACGGAAGTAATGGTAGCCAAGTGGGCCGCCAAGATGACATCGGCAACCTCAACGATGTAAAAGAGCCTAATGTTAATAACCCTCATCTAATGGGTGGAATCGGTGTCATTCGCTTGCCTCCAGCTGAAGGAACGATGTGTTCCATAATACAAGTACCATGTTGCAACTCTTGCAATTGAAAGGGTTGTTTGGTGGGCTGGCTCATGAGGATCCCCATGAGCATATTAGAAACTTTATTGATGTTTGTGGGCCGTTCTCCTTCAAGAACATATCCCAAGAGTCGGTCCGATTGAGGTTGTTCCCATTTTCTTTAATGGGATAAGCATGTAAGTGCCTGGCTGAATTGCCATGGGAATCAATCACTTCGTGGGAAGAGCTTGTCACTGCATTCCAAGTGCGATTTTTCCCTCCTTCGAACCTCATAGAGAGTGATATAGTGCAGAGAATTCTATCAAGAAATTTGGAGTGTAAATCAATTCATTTGCAGCAATAAGAACATTTGGGTGGATGATTCCGCTAAATTTACAAACAAGGGATTTGTTATCAATAGTCACAATTAAACTAAGATTTCACAATTAAACTAACAACAATGTGGAGTTTACACTTCTTTTTATGTTTTTTTGTCATTCTTTTAAACATTCATCCTTGCTTTTTCCCTTAGCCTTCGTAGCTGCAAATCGTCAAAAATATCATTAGAATAGGACATAATTAGGCACAGAGGACACGAATCGTTGAAATATCTAGGTCTCAAATGAGTGTAAACTACCACTCGTCATATATAGGAAATCAATTCCTTCTCTATAGAGGTGTGACAACCGTTATAGCAGGTTGCACGAAAGTACAGACTCGAAAATCCTCCTCAAAGCCCCCATTTCGCAACACACCTTCAACCCTTGACGTTCCAACCTAACTCATTCACGCCAAGATCGTTATTAGGAATTCTACTCACCCAAATTTACTTCTGAAAAGTCCTATGGATTTCTTAACGTCTTAGCTACTAGAAAATCCAACCCAAGCTTAGGCATTGTCCCCAATCCCTTCCTGGTTTTCCTAGACCTCACCTCACTCAGATTTTGTCTAAGACTGGCGTAGCCTAAGATTTCAAGTTACTAATCAAAAAGTTTTCTGACCCAAATCTTATACTATTGGTCAATCCAAAACGATTGGAAGGGATCGTTACAAATAGCTATTGATTTGAATTCAAAAATAAATGAATCTTCCAAAATCTTCAATCACAACAATGTTCTCCAATCTCCAAGTACAAGTTTATCCCCACGGTTAGGTTGTTGTAGAGAACATACTCAAAATTTTAGAAAGTGTGATTTTGATTTTGTCAAACTTCAAAAATCTATTAGAACTTCCAAGTAAGCATTCACAAAAATGCCATTCGAGAAAATTTGGCAAGCTTGATCGGGCTCGCCTAATGATTCTACTATATGCCGATTTGTAAGTCCACCTCGCCGATTCGGCTTGTCCCAAAAATTTCTCCCTTCAGGCAACTATGATTTTGGGACTAGGACTTAGCTAAGACAATTTGGTGATACGTTGAATGATCTTTTGTATCGTCAATCTTTAGAGCATTGATGAGATATGAATTTTCATTTTTAATGAGAAAGTTAATGATGCGTCAAACTTGTTAGGCAACTCTTAGTAAACACCTAACTTGATTCTTTCTTCTTCTTTTTTCTTCCTCTTCCATTCGATGTCCAGGAACTCCTTTAGCTGAAACATAAGCACATTATGATTAAAAAAACAAAAGAAGTACAAGCAGGTATTAAGGACATTGCTTTTTATGTGAAAGATGCATGCAATAAGTCACAAATATTCGACTCATTGGAAATATCCACCATCCTTGATGGATATTTTTCATGCTAACAATAATGGAGACTTATCTATTGGAAGGGTGAAAGCTATGTCTCACTCTAATATGTTTAATAGTTGTTCTAATAGGCAGGTTGTACATATTGTGTCTACATCTGCTAGTACATCTATAGACTGTAGTGGCGCAGCCACAACTTATGCCCTTGTAAATTTTTGTTAGGGAAAAGGGTCTGAAAAATACTCTAACTTTGACCGAAATTATTGTTACGATACCAAACTTTATGGAGGACCTTTTTCCCCCTGCACTATTTAATAGTGTATTTTAAAGGTATATATGTGCCCACGTGGACACGTTACTATTTATAATGATACAATATTATGATGTTCATGTGGGCACATAAATACCTTTAATACACTATTAAATAGTGCAGGGAGTAAAACGTCATCCATAAAGTTTGGTATCGTAACAACAATTTCGGCCAAAGTAGAAGTATTTTTCAGACATTTTTTCCCTTTTGTTATATATGATATATATATATCTAATTTTTTTGACAAATAAATAATATTTTAAGGGATATATGTTTCTACCATGATTTAAGGGGAACATACTTACTTTTTTCTTATTCAATTTATTTAGGTTTAGTGAACTTCTAAATGTTAGATAATACACCCTAACAATAGGGAATTTTACACAAATCTCATTGTGTTAAGAGTTGATTACATCTTGTCCCTACTTTTTTTCAAATTACAAAAATCCCTTAAATTTGGTGGAATCCGAATACATCCCAAAACGTCTTGATACATCGCGTCTCAGTTTCGGTTACATCTCTCAACGTCCCGATACATCGCATCTGGATTCAAACACATCACTCAACATCTCGAGACATCGCGTAAAGTGATGTATCCAATCGATACATCATGTAAAGTGATGTATCCAACCGATACATCGTGTAAAGTGATGTATCCAACCGATACATCGCATAAAGTGATTTATTCGAGAGTAAGGGAGAGTATAAATTTTTATAATTTTTTCAAATAGTAAAATTTTTTAGAGAATATGATAAAATAAACTGAGAATTTAGGTATGTTTTCTTTAAAAATAGCCCATATAAATTGACAACTACCCAATCCCTAACATAAGCCTAAAAATTCATAAACCATAATCTTCCTCAATCTGCTAGTATTATTTTTTGTAATATATGAAATTATGTTGTGCGTATACTTTCTCCGTTTAAAAAAGAATGATTTGCTTTCCTTTTTAGTCTGTTAAAAAGGAATGACACTTTTCCTTCTTTTGCAACACTTTAATTTTAGCTTTCCACGTGGAATGTTTAGGACCACTAGATTAAAAGATATTTTGATATATTTGACATAACTTTAATTTAAGACCACAAGATTGAAATATTTTTATTATTATTTTTTTAAACTCATGTCAAGTCAAACTAGGTGGTTCTTTTTTAAATGAAGGGAGTAGTAAAAAGTATTTTATATTATAATATAGGATCTTAAATATGTGTGGTATAATTTTTCCAACTATTATAAACCTCAGACTCTAATGACTTTAACGATTAGGTACAACTATGCTAGCCTCACATACAATCTTGAGAAGCTTGACTTCTTAATTTTTGCATCAAAGTAAAACATGTAAATTAAAATTTAGTGTTTATTATCTTGAACAGCAGACTTGTTTAAAATTCATTATCTCTTACTCCCTCCTTTCCATTCCATATGAGTTAGTTTGACTTCATATGGAATTTATGAGAGGAAGAATCTTTTTTTTTTTTTTAATGTGGTCTAGAATAAATTATAGATATTTGTGTGATTATAAATTATTTCATTAAGGGTAAAATTGATATTTTAAAGTTAAATTGTTACTTAGTTTATAAATGTATCATTCTTTTGGGACAGATTAAAAAATAAAGTAAGTCATATAAATTGCCAAATTGGGATAGAGGAACTATTATTTTTTTGAAATAAAATATTTAGTGCCCATTTGGATTAGCTTATTTTTATATGTTTTTGACTTTTAAACATTACTTTTGTTTTAAAGGTGTTTGGAAAGGTTAAAAAGTGTTTTTAATGAGTCACTTTTAGGTCAATTATTTTTAAAAATAAGTCAAAAATAGAATACCCTCTACTTATAACTTTTAATTTTTGGTTGATAAGTTATTCCATATAAACCCATCCAAACAGTCTCTACTGCTGCAGTAAAAGATAGGAGAAAATAAATATGTATCCTGGACATAAGAGTTATTAATAAAAAAAATGTTAATAAATTGAGTATAGTTAGTATGGGTTGAATAGTTGTTGAACAAAATGAAAAAGAGTTATTGGTCCAGTTGTGAGGTGAAGATGAATTGGTAGAGAGATACTCAATTACGCAAGTAAGTTAACGACCACAAAACTGATAGATTCATGTAGACCCCAACACGGCAGATTCTTCTTACTATTACTCGGAGTATTATTTATTAGTAGTATTAGTAATGTACATTGATCGTGAAATTAAAGATGGAAACTTTGTGCTCAAATATTAATGTTGGATCATCAATCTCCAAATCATTATTTTGTTATAGATTTCCATCCATAAGACATAGAAGAGGGGTTGCTTGTGGGAGAAAGGGGCTTCCTATTTCACAGCTGGGAGAGAATGATCAAAATTTGGTGAAATGGGCAGGGAAAGGAGTTATTGGATTAGCTGCTGCTGCTGCTTTGTCCTTGTCCTCTTATTCTCCAGCTTTCGCTGAGTCTTTAACTGTAGCATTCCCTGTCTCTCACACACCTGAGGTGCCTAATCTATTTTACTTTTTTTTGTTTTATAAAACACTGAAAAGAAATTAAACCTGTGTTTCATGTTTGTTTCTTAGGTAAATACAGTTCAGAGGACCTTAATTGAGGCTTGGAGTTTGATTAGAGAGACATTCGTAGATCCAACTTTCAATCATCAAGGTAAAACCATTTACCAAAACACAGGGTCGGAGCTAAGGGGGGTTCCAACAAACCCAATAGCTTTTGTGTAGACCTCATATTTGTATTAAAAAACTAAATAAAAATGCATGTATATTAACTTGTGAATTCTAACAAAGCTGATTGACGGTTCAGTGGTAACGAAGAGGCTATGGAAATGCTTTTCACGCTAGAGTTGTGGGTTCAAACTTTTTTATTTTTTTTTATTTTTTTTAAGGAAGCATTTTTTGCAATATTTTCTCTTCTGTCTTAAAACTTAGAACCGTCAAACTCCTACAGCAAAAACAGCAACTTTGTGTGGTACAACCTCCTTATAACTTTGTTTTTATCAAATTTCCTAAACATACTGTTAAATTGTATCAGCTAGCAACCTAACTGTTTGTCGAACATATCTCACAGATTGGGATTTGAAACTGCAACAAACCATGGTAGAAATGTTTCCATTGAGATCAGAAGATGCTGCCTATAGCAAAGTAAGGGGAATGCTATCTACGCTTGGAGATCCCTATACACGCATTATTAGTCCTAAGGTGCAAATCTTTCTTGTATGAATAACAACAGTTAAATGCATATTACGTATACTGTAATATTGATACAACATTATTTACTACAGGAGTACCAAAGTTTTAGAATAGGAAGTGATGGAAATTTACAAGGTGTTGGACTCTTTGTCAGTGTTGAACCAAATACAGGGAACCTGGTTAGTAACAACAATCGAATGACCTAGCTATTTTACTTTATTTCCTTAAGTATAGGTTTCTTATCCATAAATAGATTTTGTTTGTGTATATCTTACATTACTTCCTTATACAAATATGCTTCTTGAGGGGAAATATCAGTTTAAATATTTTCAGCAATGACAGTTTGGTATCTTTATTAGGACAGTTTCTATATTCAGAATATATCAAATCCTGAATGCTTAAACCAGGAAACTATTTTCATTGAACTTTTGCATCATACGTACAATTGATTTCAGGTTGTTTTGTCCTGTGTGGAGAATAGCCCAGCTGCGCGTGCTGGCATTCATGAAGGAGATGAATTGCTTGAGATAAATGGTAATTACTTATTAGTCAAACTAGTTTTTATCAGAACAACTTAGCAAGCTAATGACCTAATGGCTTACAGATGTTGACTAAAGTTCAAAATCTTGATCTTCCATCCAGTGGATAATAGAGTGTTCCTAAATGCAGTTGGTTTGAAGACTGCAGAAGCATTGTTGTCCTGTTTATAAGCTTTATTCGGAAAGTTCAATATCTTTCATGCTGTGGATAATTGAGTTTTCCTACTCCATTACCCCGAAAATCCATTTTCATCACTCTCAGCGCATCAAGTCGAATAGTGAAGTTTACCAATTTTAAGCACAGTTGGTCTGAAGAATGCATAATCATTCGTTCAATAGTCCAAAGTGTCAGAATGGTCCATATCCTATATGTTACATTATCTCCTTTTCAAATGTCTATAGGTTTCAATATGAGATAATGTATCTGACCAGTTCTATACTAATTCATGTTACTAGTTCTATATCTAACTTTAGTTCAATGGAGTAAATTCTCAGTCTGCTACTTGCTGTTTTCTTCATTCGGAGTAATCTATTGATAGAAGTTGTGAATTGTTGAACGAATTCAGAGAAGTGTTTAGACTTATATACCAGCAGTTACTCAATATAATCTTGTTGGTACACGTTGTTTATGTTCTTGTACAACGCTTGCTCAGGGGCACTCAGACATACATACTTGTATAGAGCATAGAACCACTGCCTATAAAGCAGTGAAAGCCTTTCTTGATGGTAAACCTGTTCCCTGAAAGGCAACTCCAAAATTTCTGTTAGTGAGTATCAATGTCGTAAATCACTTTATAAACGAGACTAAAAACCACGATCATTGAACAGTGCACTCATCTGTGTCCTTTAAGCAGAAACCACATAAAACAGCTTGATTAGAGCTAGAATTTTGCTTGATTTCTTCAGGTGAGAGGCTTGATGGAGTTGACAGTGAAACAGCAGCTCAAAAACTGAGGGGCCGTGCTGGTACAACTGTTACAGTCAAAGTTCACAGAGTAAGCTTGTCATCTTTTCGTTGAGCAAACTGAAACTCCTTTACAACTGAACAATAATTTATGTAAACAATCTTATTTCATCCACAACCACCTCATCAGAAATAATCTGTACAACAGCCTTTTCTGCATGATTCTTTTCCATAATATGTGTCCTTCACTATTAGAAATAAAAAAAAATCCACTGCGAATCTGTGGAAAATTTGTTATATAGAACATGGTTTTCACACTCATTACCCTCCGAACCAACTCATTGGGAAAATGCATGATGAGAACAAATTCTCACTGAAATAGTAAGAAATTAATTTTTCCAATATGAAAACATTACTTTTTTTCTTTTCCATCAAAATATCTATGGAAATAGCCACTGAACATTTTTCAATATATTATTTTAGTAGGAAAATAATGATTTTTTAGTAGTGTCTTCTCTTAATTTTTCAAACAAAAATTATTGTTTCATCTTGTAAGGCATATTGTAGAAAATTTCTGTATCTTTCAATTGAATTAAATGCTCTTTATAACTCTAAGTTATCACTTTTTTATGCTCTTCTCGTGACCAGGGTAATGGTGCAGGAGTATCCAGTTATCAAGAGGTATGATGTCTGCAAGAATAAATGACAATAGCTTATTATTTTTTTTGGTGAATGTTTTCTCAAGTACCTGCACCTAGCTATTTCCTGTATCTAAATTGAAAATATATTGCCTTCCTAATTATTTTTGTTAACATATTTTATTTTTTAAGGTTAAACTACCTCGCGAAGTGATTAAGCTTTCACCAGTATCCAGTGCCATCATCCCTCATAAAACGCCTAATGGTCGTCTCTTGAAAACTGGATATGTAAAGTTGTCAAGCTTCTCTCAGGTAGTTAACGAGTCATAGATCATTGACTTTCCTTCATGGTCAAATGACAAACAAAATGAATTCCCTTGCATAAATTGAGTAAAGACTTGCATGTTTTTAATCTAACAGTCTGCTGCTATGGAAATGGAAAACACAATTCAAGATATGGAAAATCAGGGTGTGCAATCATATATATTAGATCTTCGGAATAATCCTGTAAGTTCCTTTTAAACCCCTTTTCTTTGACTTGTGTACTCTCATACTTAATCTATTCACCCTTTGTCATCTCAAGTGTCTGTCTTATAAATTATGCAGGGAGGTCTCGTTACAGCTGGGTTAGATGTTGCCCAGATATGGCTAGATGGCGATGAGACACTTGTGAACACTGTTGATAGGGATGGAAACATGGCACCAATTAGCATGGTCAATGGACATGCTGTAACACACGATCCACTTGTCGTCCTTGTCAGTTTAAGACATCCTTTTCATACTATATCATAATTTTCTTCAACATAGTATTTATTACTAGACAAATTTATTTGAACTGAGGGATATAGTTGTTGATGAAATATTTATGCCTTGGATTCCCTCCTAACAGGTGAATGAGGGAAGTGCAAGTGCTAGTGAGATTCTGGCCGGGGCACTCCATGATAATGGTCGTGCAATCCTTGTCGGGCATAAGACTTTTGGGAAAGGAAAGATACAGGTTTGGCTTGAACTTTGGACAGATGCTAACCCTTCTCAATCTATATATAAAAGTTACCCACTAGTCTGTTTAACTTTCTGATGGATTTGATGCTTCCATAACATGTCTCATTGCAGTCAAAATTATTATTATATTAACCTCCTAGATGGAAAGTGAAGTTAGTCAAAAGCTTTTGAGTTCCTTTTCCCTTAAACTTGCATTCTTGTGTTGTACTACGTTTGCTCGATTAAATTTTCCCTCTCTGTTTTGCTTATAAGTCTCATCTTTTACAATATCCAATTGTGTCAATGCAGAGTGTTACACAGTTGCACGATGGATCGGCTCTGTTTGTTACAGTAGCCAAGTATTTGTCTCCAGCCCTTCACGATATCGATCAAGTGGGAATAACACCTGATGTTCAGTGTACAGTTGAGATGCTTAATTCAGGCAAAGACACCTTCAAGGAAAGGAAGACATCCTCATCATCTTTGGAGGCTGATTCTTGCATCATGGTTGCTGAACATGAATTGGATATTCAAGAATCAAAGGGTTCTGCTTCTTGACTAGTTAGCATAGGAGATTCAAAATGGTACAAGTTGTTTATGAATATGAATCATATATTGTATATAAGTAAAGCTAATACAAATATTCATCAAGTATGGTGTGGTGAGAGTTCAGAAACTCAAGGTGCAAGTACAATATATAATACAACAGCTCAAATATAATGAAAGAAAGGTCTAATTTATTTTACATCATTTTGGCAATATGGCCAAGCGGTATTTCTCTTAAAATTCACCTTAGTGGCTCAGTGAGTCTCATAAATATCCTCAAATCCGGCCCTAAGGTGTGTAATTTGAAGTTAATTTCCGATTTAAATGTCAGCTTAAGGTTTGTGATACCCATCTTAAACACACCTTGTTTCTCCGTCACTGCCAATACAATTGTTGGATTTTTAAAAGTTGGTGCAGCAAAAATGGCGCGGGAATGCACCAGTTAGGAGGTGTGAGAGGTTAATTGTAGTAGGAATTGAGAGAGGTAGAGGCAGGCCGAAACAATCTAGGGGAGGTGATTAGACAGAACATGACACAACTTCAACTTATTGAGGATACGACCTAGATAGGAAGGTATGGAGATCGAGGATTACGGTAGAAGGCTAACTAATAGGTAGCCGAGATATGGTCTCTGGTTAGGTGGGAGGGGCAGAGAGCTCGTCCCATATCCTTTTATCCTTATTAGTAGTAATATTTAATAATCATGTAGTTTTCTATTCTTCTATGTGTTTCTACTATATGTTGCTTCATTTTTCTTTGTATCTCAGAATTTTGTTGTCAATTTTTCTAAATGCAACCCTTCAATGAATAAGTTTCCTTTTAAGTCGAGTGTCTATTTGAAACAACCTCTTAACCTCTACAGTGGTTGGGGTAAGGTTTCTCACATTTTTCAAACCTCACTTGTGGGATTACACTAGGTATGTTATTGTTAGTGGTGGTACAACAAGAATGGTTTGTAGATAGGAGGGCTTTTATAAAATAACCAACTTAAAAATATGAATAAATTTTAAAGCAACTTATCATGTTTAAAAGAGAAAAGACATAAAATTACCACTAAAGTTGTCCCGTATTTGCATAAAGACACCTTAACTTTGGAAGTGTCCTATCACCCCACAAAACTTTTTAATATCTTTGTAAATGGGCCATTTTGACACATTCCCTCGTCTGTGTTGTCACGCGTGATGCTCGCCCCTGTAATATTCATTCAACACGAACCGACCCTATTCTTTTCAAGAAAAGTCTTCTCTTTTGTTTTGTTATTTCTCAACTCTCCCTAAAATCACAAAATATAGAAAAATCTTCTCGTTTTCTCTTGGTGTTGATAATCTCGTTGTTGATGTTTCTTGGTAAAGTTTCTTGGAGGGACAAGGAATTGAAGGTCTAACATGTTAGGGCTCTACATTATATGATAAAGATCTTATTTTTTTCGATTATTATGGTGTTAGGGATTATTATAGTGTAAAGAGTGTTGGAATCGACAGAAATTAAAATATAAAACGAATTCCTACCTTATTGTGTTTTGGGAAGATGATGAATTCGTCAAAGAAAGAATACAAACGTTGATCTTGCTTTGGGAAAAAGATGAAATTGTGAATTTAGGGCTACCAATGGCTCTTTTGAGTTTAAATTTGGGGAAGATGATGTAAATTAATTAAATAATTAATAATAAATAAATAAAGCGACACGTGGCACTTTTAAACTAGTTAATGGCAGTAAAAACACTGCATCACGCATCTCATGTGTGTGGTAACAACCCAGACAGGGAAATGGGTCAAAATGACCCATTTACAAAGATGTTAAAAAGTTTTGTGGGGCGATAGGACACTTTCAAAGTTAATGCAAATACGGGACAACTTCAGTGGTGACTTTATGTCTTTTCTCAATTTAAAATTTACTACAATAACTCAGAGCGAATTTTAACCGTCCCTATTTTCTTTAGTTACTATGTAGAAGTTTTCTTTTAGTTACTGCAATAACTTTTAATAAAATAAGTTGTTTAGTTTAAGATGAATTTGAATTTTGAATTTTAGTTAAGTTATTTGAATTACTGAGATATTTTAGGTTGTTTTAATATTCAAATTATGAAGATTATCTTTTTTATGTTGGCTATTTAAAGTCCCTCAATGCTACATTAAATCATTTCAAGCTATTGAAAGACATTTCAATCCATTGCGAGATATTTCAATCATTCTTTTTGCTGCCCCATTTTTAAAAAATAGCAATAGTGGTATCATAGCTTCATTGATCTTACGGGGTCTGTGAAATCTTCTAAAGAACTATCATACTACTTTTAACCCGCAAAGACTATTTTTCAATCCACTTTAACCTGTCAAGGCTACTATTTTGAACTCGTGCTTTTTTCAACACACATGCTTTTCTAGACCAATTTTTAACCAAAAATAATGGCAAGCAACAGTTTCTCTTTGAATGCCTCAAAAAAATTCACAGGGAAAAACTACCAAATTTGGTTTGTGAGAACAAAACCATATTTTGAAATCTATGTGATATGTGATGTTATGAAGGAAGAAAAATGTTTACACAAATATTTTGCATATCCTACAAAAGTTCAAATTAAAGCACTTTCAAAAAAACTTCTAAACTAGACAATGTCATGGAAGGTGTTTTTTGAAGAACAAAATCAAAAGAAAAAAAATTAAAAATTTTGCAAGTTGAAAAACAATGAAAAGAATCAAGCATCAACTACCAAAGCAAAAATTGAGGAGAAGCATTTTTTCAATTGCAGTAATTAAAGAAAATGATGAGTGTTGAAGTTTGTTTTTAGTTACTACCGTAACTTTTAATAAAATAAGTTGTTTAGTTTAAGATGAATTTTAATAAGGTCGCTTAAATTATTTAAATATTTTAGGTTGTTTTAAAATTCAAATTATGCGGATTATGTTTTTTATGTTGGTTATTTAAAGCTCTTCAATGCTTAATAAAATCATTGGAAGCTATTGAAAGTCATTTCAATTCATTGAGAGATATTTCAATCATTCTATTTGATGCCCCATTTTTAAAAAACAAACATACTATAATTTAAAAAATTCGCTCTTGAAGTTCTATTTTGGCAGTTGGTGCTGAAACCTTTTGGCTACTTTTTAACTTGCACTTTTTTTTAACATTGATTTTTCTCTCTTTTTTGTTTTTGTTTTTGTTTTGTGCTTAAAAACAACCTCAATAATTTTGTCTTATCTGAAAGTCTTTCTGAAAATGCTTTGATCTAAAGAACGATAGGATTTGCAGAGAACATAAGGATCATTCATCCATTACAATGTTCATAAATCAAAGATTTCAAATTATGATTTCTTTCAGATGTTATAGTTTTTGTCGATGAAAATTGCAGGGTATCCCAGGAGTGATTGATGCTATAACGATCCGTTCCATCATTACTTGAAAAATGCACTAAAAACTCAGTATTTTAAATTTTTGGATTCATTGAATTTTTTTTTGTTTGTCACCGGCTAAGTTGTTTTCCAAGCCTTGTTGATTGAATCCAAGAACCATTAAAAATTTTGTACTAGACTCCCTCAGACATCCCATGGTTGGGACACTAGGCGAACTTTTTATAACTTAGACACACCTCATGAATCGGTTCACCTGATAGTTGACGAAAGTTATTGATCTCGTCCCTCAATTAAAGCATTCTTGATGGTGGAAAATATCGTTCAAGGAACGCATTCGTTAGCTCGTTCCATGTAGTGACAGAGCCTTGTGAAAACTCCTCAATCCATGTCATGGCTTTCCCCATAAGAGAAAGGAGAATAACCTCAATTGTACTGATTCATGGTTCATGTTGGTTATATTGAAGGATTGACATATTTTAACAAATATCAGGATGTGGCAGCTAGCATCTCACTTGCTAACTTGTCGAAGAGTCTCTTTATTTGGAAGAGGTGTAACATAGTACTTGTGACATGGAACATGGCATTTCCTACAACTGGCGGTAAGGGAATAGCTCCGGCTACGCCTTGTCCCATTGACTCATCCTCCATATTGGCATAACCATCCGCATTTCATTCTCATCCGCATGACTCATTCTTCCAACTATTTTTAGAATGATGAACCCTAGGTGTGGTGTTTCTTGAGCATAGGAATTTAGGAGCGAGTGAGAGAGTTTAATGAAAAACTTATTTCCTACACATTTAGGGGGCATTTAGATAACTCCCTAGATATTTTTAGGACAAAATACCCTAAAAAAATAAAAACTTGTGATTTTTTTGCCCAGCTCCGCATTGGCTCTGTGTCACGGAGCTAGAAGACAATTTTATTCAAAAGGACAGTGATGTCCACTTCCTCTCCGTGATACAGACCTTGTCATGGACCGATCATCCAGGTTGGAGCATCTCTCGTAAATCAGCCATAACCTTTTACTTTGGTCTCTGATTGACGAACAATCAACGATGTTGGAAAGAAGACTCATAGACCTTTAATTTGATAGGTCATTGATCACCTAATTCTTCATAATCGGAGAGATATGATTGTTTGAAGTTGACCTAAGTAAAATGTTAAACCAAAACTTAATTAGTAAGGAATCTTTGGACCCGACGTTGTGCTAGATGTTTCTTATGACCTAAATTCACATCCAATACATTTTCCACACTTAATAATTGATCTTAACACCTATTTAGAAATCAACAAGTTCAGGCCTATACTCACACAGAGAATGGTTCAAGCCTTCAATTAGAATTTTTTTGGGTGTTGCTTTCAGAGCTCTAGTCAATACTTCAGCGGACAGTATGAACAATGCAGGGGATCGGGGTCCCCTTAACACCTCTAATAGAATGAAAAAAAAATCTTGTTCTTGACCAGTTATAAGAACTGGATAACAATTATTAGGAATTAATCTTCAAATCTTGTCTACCACTAGGTTATGAAATCCCAGTGTCTCCAGAACTTTACAAAAAGAAAGTTCAGTCCAGTCTATCATATGTTTTTTCCATATCAAGCTTTATAACAACATTAACAAGATTGTCTCTCTTTCTGATATCAATAGTAATCTATTATGCTAATAGAATTTCTTAGTAACGCTACTCCTTTAACAAAACTAGACTGCTTCTTTTAGATAAGGCTAGGAAGCAGACCTTCTAACCTGCTATGGAGAACTTTAGTGATGAAAAAAGAATAATGGTTTACATTAAGGATTATTATTATAAATAAAGTTAACATAATTTACTTGATAACCAAATGTATATTAGCATATGGCTTAAGTTATAAAAATATGTATCCTACCTTCTAGACTTTAACTTGAGTTTTTGGCATCAATATTCTTAAGGAATTCAATAGAAAGAGATGAGGATCTACAGTGTAGTTGATTGAAAATGTAGACATTACAGGAGGAGGTAGAAGAGTGAAGAGATGGAAAGGGTCATCTGCCTTTGAGTGAACATTTGCAAAGTTTTTCAAAATGAGGAAGAAATATAAGTTGCATCTTTAAAAAAAAGGGACATATGATGCCATTTCCTGCTTAATTGGGGTTGGCAAGACTATGAAACGATTAGATTTACCAATTGAATGAGTTATAACCTTCTTAATGCTCGACTTATTGAATATTTCGTTAGATTGCAACACTTCTTAACGTTTTTCCAATGCAATTACCAAATAGAAATGGCTGGGTGTGTGCTCATTGCCAAGGTAAAATGACCTTATTGTAGGAACTTCTTTCAGTTTGCCAATTGACCTAGTCATGTAACACCCCGGATTCGAGAAAAAGCCAATAGAAGATTTTCTAGAAGTTGCAGGTGCCACTGACAGAGGCCACCCACGGCTTGTGGATGGGACCACGGACCATAGGTATAGTCTGTGGTTGACCACCTCAGCACTGCCCAAAAAGTCCATGACCATGGCCTGACCAACGGACCAACGGTCAGACAACGGTCCGTAGTTAGGGGCCCGTTGTTCAAGACCTCTGTTACACCTCTCTGAAGCCAGACGACGGACCTACATAACAGACCGTCGGTCAGTCCATCGGTCAGTTTCCATAGGTCGACATACGACTTTTTAACTTAGGGGTATTTGGGTCTTTTTATAATTATTTTATACCTAATCTACATCGTTTTACCTAGTTTTAGCCTAATATTCTAGTCAGAACTTACCCATAACCCTCATTCACCAAAACATAGAGCAAAAAGAGAATAAAGAGGCGTTAATTTCCCAAGAACAAGCAGGAGGTGTTCTTCAAGTTTCAACCCCAAAATCAAAGGTTTTCTCCGTGAATTTCATCACCAGGTATGTGGTATTTCACTAGTGGGTTCTTTTCATCCAATAGGTCCCTAGAATTTAGTCAGATTCTTAGTTGTCCATATCTTGTTTAGACCTAGGGTTTCTAAAACCTTAGATAATTGTTGTGATTTAGTTGTTGCATTATCCTAAATCAAAATAGCTTGTTTTCTTGGGAAGTTTGATTAGTTCCTTATATGAAACTCAGAACCCTAGTTTGTGTTGATTCTCTTAGTTCATGAATTACACTTGCTAGGTCAGTTACATAGAAAATCATGCTCCATATTTCGAATGTTACATTATCAGTATATAAATATTGCATTCTCAGATTGCATGTCAGTATTTCGAGCTATTCAGTATACCAGTTACATTTTAGTCATATACATATTCAGTTGAGAGTAAGCTTAGGACCGAGTTGCACTAGGGTTTAGCTTACCCTCATAGTCCCATAACTACGTGCCCCCATAGGTTTATAAGTCCCCTCTTTTGGGCATCAGATTTAGTGATCACACGAGTCATGCCTTTATACCCCTGGCAAGGTATATTGGGTCCTCTTGATGGGGCGTATACATCAGACTCCGTGTTTAGCTCACGTGGTTTTAGATCGGTTAATAGTAGCTCCCACAGTCATACTCTAGTGCATTTGACCAGGTTTTCAGTATATACTTCACTGTTCAGTCTCAGTATGTTATGTTCATGATTAGTACTTGGTCTTTGTATTTAGCTCAGTTTCAGTTATATTTCAGCATTTACATTCTGTTCAGATTATATCATTGCTCATTTATGCTTTGTTCAGCTATTATCTATATCATGCATGCTCAGTACATTCCAAGTACTGATGCATACTCTGCGCTACATCATTTCATGTGGTAAGTTCAGGTACTCACCATCCAGATTACGCTTAGATCGATTCTCAATCCACATTCAGCAGCTTCAGTGATGAGTCCTCATATTTCGAGGACAATAAACATGTTTTTTTATTTGTCTTTATATTCATTTTTTAATTTGATTAGAGTTAGCTAACGGCCATATCCCACTAACTCTATTCAGTTAGAGGCCTTTCCAAACATAGTAGTAGATTCAGGTTTAGTTTTGAGTGGTTGTTCAGTATCACTAAACTCCTAGTATGTTTTATACATTCAGACTATTTAGATATTCCCCACTTTCAGTTATCTATTGATTTACCTTCCACATAGTACTTGTTTTATTTAGTAATTTTATAGTATGCTTATGATATGCCAAAGACAGGCTTAGCTTGGGGTCACTCGTGATCCTAGGTCTTGTGTTACATCAAGGAGGTTGCCTCGGGGGGTGACAAACTTGGTATTAGAGCATTAGATTTAAGAGTCCTAGTATGTCTGAAAGACGCACTAAGTAGAGTCTCTTTCATGGGTGTGCAGTGCACCACATCTATGAGAGGGAGGTTGCGAAGTGTTTTAAGAAAAACTTCACTTTCTTTGCTTTTCTTATCATGCATGAGGTATGATCCAACTTCTCATTTCTAATCCATCGTTATGCGTTTCAAATCATGCCAACAGTCCCAGACCATGAGGCTATGATGCTTATCGTGACCAACGACACGAACCTACGGTTCGAGTGTCTACAATCATCGATAATATAGTAACCCAACCAAGGGTTGGGGTCGTGTCCCAAAGAAGTGTTAGTGAAAATAGTAGTTAGGCTAGACTTTTGTTCTAGTTAGCTGTAGTTTGAGAAATTATCGAATAGAAACAAAGTAAATTCAAGTGGGTGACACAAAAGTGTCAAATATCAAAGGGGGTTTGTCACAAGTATAGCTAAAACAACAAAAATAAAGAGAAAATTCAAGTATGACGAGAAATTCTTGGGATGTGACCTCAATACAAGCTAATCTAGATTGCTGGGTACAAGTTTTCGATAGAAAATCTGTAGATTAATAGTGACTAGGCTAAGCTTTAAGTGGAAATAAATTCTCTCTCGAGCAACTTACCTCATTTCAAATAGGTTCCTCTCGGACACCCACTTGTCGCATGAAGACCAACCTACGCCTTACCCCACTCACTCTCTCGAGCTGATTTTTTGGATATGGGACTAGAGCTCACCCTCTTGGGGTGAACCTCATGTCGACCCACTCCCTAGGCCATCAGTCTAGTGGTCTTGGTTTCGCGACCTCTCTCTCTCGCAAGCCAAAAACACATGGGTGGTTTTGTATTTGCAACTACAAACCCATTAATTAAACCACACCCACTAGGTGAAATCACCATTAAACTACATTTAAGCTATCAGCAAGCAAGACCCAACAACAATCTTAACTCATATTTGCTAAATCACACCCCAAGAATGGGGTTTTTTAGCCACACATCAAGAAATAGAAAATTATACCTTCAATGATGTTGAAATAAAATGGGTATAGATAAATAAGTCTTGATTTAGGCAAAGAAAGAAGAATCAAGGTGACCCGCTTCCAAGTTGGGGAAGATGAAACCCTTTCTTCTTCAAGTCTTCAAAAACCCTCTCAAACTTGAGAGAAAATAAGAGTTACAAAATAAATATCTAATTGTGAGTATTCTAATGAAGCTTGATAATTAAAACTAACATAAAGCTAGTATTTATAGTGTTCAAAATTAAAGTTGCAGCAGATCGTTCGGCGAGGTTAGTGTGAATCGCCGATCAACTCGGCGATTCACCTATCGTCTGGTTCATCCCCTTCCTTGCTTGCCTACAACATCTTTGCATCCTGGAAAATTGGGCGGTATAATACTGCTTCGTGGAACTATTTGGCGACACGCCGACTGCTTCTTTTTACCGCCGATTTGATCCTCTTCCTTCAGGGTTCAACACACTGGAACAAAAGGTGGAGTAAGGCTCTTTGGCGGCGATTCACCAAATGTGCTTGGCGATGCTTAGGCTTCAGTTTCTTCATTCTCTTTAGCATTTTTGTTCCTTTTTGCGCCTAAGTGTCCATGATTCCATTAAAAACTTCAAATACCTGAAACTTAATAGTTTTCATCAGATATTGAGACAAAATAAGTATTTGAGGACACTATTTCTATTAAAATAAAGCCCTAAATGAGTCCAAATTGTGGACTCATCGACACCCCCAACTTAAACGTTTGCTTGTCCTCAAGCACTCAAGTTCAGCCGCTCAAAAAGGGATGTCTCAAACAGTGCTACACAAGACTCGGTTATGAATGCACACAACAAGACTCAATTTACTTATGCAGATATCAAATGTGTACTCAAAGATTCAAGTAGTGACTGACCAATATCAAAGAGTCCCATGCTCACAATACTTGATTCATATGCAAGTTCAAGCTCAATCAAAGTGTTCGAATGCCCTCACACAAAGAATGATGCCATACTCACATATAATGGTTTAATCAATTAAAGTTCTGGAATTAAATGCAACGCTCACACTCACAAAGATGAATACAATGCATGCTTTCACCCATAGGTTTGCCCGTATTTTCCAATCGACCTTTGTTTCAGCTTACTCAAGATCAAAAAGGTCTTTGTAAGGTTTGTAATGGGGCTGAGTGCAAATGCATGCTCATTTAGGCTCAGTGACTCTTATCCTCATGAGATGTGGTATTCACAACACTTCATTTCCTGTCCCTTCATCATTTTTGCTAGTGCTCTTAAGTCATCCCATTATTCACTTCCCATGGATTGTTCGGACTCCCAATTTCTTTGGTACTTTATTCCATAACTTTCTTCTTCATTCTTTTCCTTTTCTTTTTCTTTCTTTTTTTTTTTTTTTATAAATGGAGGGGTTCCAATTTCCTCAACACCATGGGTTAAGGGAGACTGTTCTTGCACTTCTTGACTTTCCCTTTTCTTTTCACCACACCCCCAACTTAGGCTTTTGGCCTAAGTTGGCTATTCAACTAACCACAAATCAAGAGGATTATAGGTAGCAGATAAAGAAATGTCTAGTTTTCATCAAGTTTCATCCAAAGAAAGGTCAGTCTCAAGGGGTGTTAAAAAGAGATTCACACACTCACAAGGTAGGCCACAAAAAAGGTATATGTCAAATTAGTTCACACTCTTTAAAGTTGCCTAAGATCATATCAAGAGATAGCCTTACTTAGTTGATCGGACCAACAGGGAAAATTCTAGGATCTATCATGCATGTTTCAAAGTAAGCTCATCACACTAGGCATTGACACTACTAGTCAAACAAGACTCTACATTTTTGCTAGTGTGCAACGGTCATCACAAGTGACTCAATTTAACACTTGGCTAGTCAAAACGAGATGCAAAGAGTTCACATATTGTCTATGCAACTTCATTTGGCCTCATTGTAGCAGCACATTCATGTTCGTTCTATTGAGAGTACTATTCAAGTCATCGGTATTGTTCAAAACCGATACTTAAATTTGTACAAGAACAACCACTTTCAACACAAGAGGTGGCAAAAAATTTTGAAAAATGAATTTTTTGAAAGGGTCAAAATTATTTTGCAATTAAACCCAAAAAAATCCATAAGTTCATACAATCGCAAAGGCAGTTTTAAAACACAGTATAAAATAGACAACCCAAATGTACACAAAACACAAATATCAACACAAAAGGTGTAGGCCTCACCCCACCACAAGAAATGTGGTTGTCCTCAAATGCATGTGATAAAATATTCAGCAGTAAAAGTAAAGAAATTCAGAGAGTTAGGTAAAGAGAGGATCATGTCTATGCATTCACTTCATCTGTATGTGCATTGGTGTTTTCAGCACATAAATGATGCATCAGCTTGATATAAAACAATGGCTCCCGAAGTGTTTCCATTCTGGTTCACATTGTTTTCATTTGCCTTGGCTTCTGCAGCAATGTTAGCCTCAACTATTCTATCCACGTCATGAGCCGCCAAAAAGGAATCTATGGTTGTTTAGAATCTGCGTCTCCACAGAGGAATGGTGGGATCAACATGAATCCTCTTGCTGGTGCTCGCTTTCTTACTCTCTCTTCTTTCTTTGGCCAGTTCTGCTATCTTTTCGTCTCTTTTGAAATCCCTTGATCTTACATGTCGGGATGGCATGTCTCTCCCTGTAACTTTTGGTCTGGCCATTTCTGCAAAAGTTATCGAGAAGAAGTTAGACAGTATTTAAACCAATGCAGGGAAATTTCAAGTGTGGGATCACTTCGCCAAATTAGTTGGTAAAGTGTTCCTCCACTTAGGCGATTCGCTAAAAATAGCGCGCAGAGGGTTCAAGGGTGCAGACAAAAAGGGCTAACAGAAAACCTTTCGGCGGTTCACCAAGTGTATGTGGCGACCCAATCTTGTTCACCGAAAGTTACAGAGTCAATGACGCATTTAACATTAAGTTAAAGGCGAAATGGGGACATTAGGTGAACCACCAAGTGGTTCGGCAAGCTTTACTCAGCTTGCCAAATCAGCCCAACATGCCTATTTTCAACCCATCCTTCCAAATTCAACCCTACAACACCAACTCAACGAAGACCCATAGCACTTACACCCTCCCGCAGTAAATTAATTCAATTTTAAGTGCACGTGAGCGAGAGTCCATCATTTAAACAAGAGTTATTGAACAGTAATTGAGAATGTATGCAATTCAATCAACTCAGCAACATTCATATTATGCAAATGAGTACAATTTTGAATAAATAAACACGGGGTTCGAGTCACCAACCTTCGATACTAATTAAAATGCTACTGAAATGCTAGGAAGCAATGCAATCTGAATCCAAGCACAGTTCGACAACTAGAATACTCTAAAAAAATTGCAAAAAATATAGGACTAGAGTGCTGGTGTGAGTTTGTGAAGAGGGAAAAAGTGAAGGAAAGTGAGTGAAGTAGAAATTTTAAACCTTTGGCTTGCAAAAACCGTCAAGCTTCCGCCCATTTGGCGAAACTAGTCAAGGTCGCCCAATAATTCGGCGGTACGCCGAATATTTTATTTCCTCGCTGAATTTAGCAGGGGCTTTAGTTCATGTGGGAATTCCAACAGCGGTCTCCGTCAAGATCGCCAACTAGGTGAGCGATGCACTGATAAATTCCTCACTTTACCGAGTTTTACAGACTCAACCTTGAAGATGTCTTAAGTCAAACGGCAGGATAGATTGGGTCCGCCAAACTCGTCGGCGATCCGCCAACTGGACCTGTTGCTTGCCTCCAAATACTTTTTCAAGCCACTTCCCTTACTTCAACCTGTACAAACAATACACCATAATTTTACCAAGAAATAAACAGTAATTAAAAAGGGTTTTGGGTTGCCTCCCAAACAACGCCTTAGTTAATGTCGTGGCACGACGCAAGTAGCTCTTTTAAGCTTTATTGTTGGGGTTGGCTACACCATTACCAGGAAACTCCCTGCTTTCCTGCGAGTGGAACTGTAGCAATTTTTGACCCATGATGTTCTCGAGCACTTGGACAGCTTTGGAATGAGACCAAATCATTCGTTTCATCCATTTGATGTCTCCTTTCAATTCTTCTAGTGCTCTATCTTTCTCGGTCACCTTCAGGAGAATGGTTGAAAGAACTCCCTCAATGCGTTTTACTTCATGATCCTTGAGACTCTTTTGCTCATGAGGAGGAATATACCTATCTTTCCTCTTGCACTGAGCTTCGACCTTCATCATATTTTTGACCAACTCATCCATCTGAGTCATCAGCGTGGCCAGCATGAAGTCTTTTTATACTTCTTGATTCATTTTAGCCATGTTGTCAAGAAGTTGAATTGCTGATGTGTATGGCTGCCTTGCAAGACCGCCTGGAACAAGGTTGTCAACCAATCTCTTGGTTCCGGGCCAAGACCTTTGTAGAAACAATCAATAAGTATTATGTCAGGAAAGTCATGACTCGGGCATCGAGTGATCAGTCCTTTAAACCTAGCCCATGACTGGTGAATCATGTCACCCTCAAATTGTTTGAAGGTTAGGGTTTTATCCCGACTTACCATTACCTCTAATGTAGGCCATTCCATCTTCTCTCATATACTACGTGACATACGCACCTTAATCAACAACAACAAAAGAAAAACAAAATTGAACGTAAAGATTGTAAGAACTACATCTAAAATGAAATGAAAACTCTAGTTAACTACATCTTCACATGATACCACTCCCCGGCAGTGGCACCATTTTGATGCTTATCGTAACCAATGACACTAACCTACAGTTTGAGTGTCTACGATCGTCGATAATATAGTAACCCAACCAAGGGTTGGGGTCGTGTCCCAAAGAAGTGTTAGTGAAAATAGTAGTTAGGCTAGACTTTTGTTCTAGTTAGCTGTAGTTTGAGAAATTATCGAATAGAAACAAAGTAAATTCAAGTGGGTGACACAAAAGTGTCAAATATCAAAGGGGGTTTGTCACAAGTATAGCTAAAACAACAAAAATAAAGAGAAAATTCAAGTATGACGAGAAATTCTTGGGATGTGACCTCAATACAAGCTAATCTAGATTGCTGGGTACAAGTTTTCGATAGAAAATCTGTAGATTAATAGTGACTAGGCTAAGCTTTAAGTGGAAATAAATTCTCTCTCGAGCAACTTACCTCATTTCAAATGGGTTCCTCTCGGACACCCACTTGGCGCATGAAGACCAACCTACGCCTTACCCCATTCACTCTCTCGAGCTGATTTTTTGGATATGGGACTAGAGCTCACCCTCTTGGGGTGAACCTCATGTCGACCCACTCCCTAGGCCATCAGTCTAGTGGTCTTGGTTTCGCGACCTCTCTCTCTCGCAAGCCAAAAACACATGGGTGGTTTTGTATTTGCAACTACAAACCCATTAAATTAAACCACAACCACTAGGTGAAATCACCATTAAACTATATTTAAGCTATCAGCAAGCAAGACCCAACAACAATCTTAACTCATATTTGCTAAATCACACCCCAAGAATGGGGTTTTTAGCCACACATCAAGAAATAGAAAATTATACCTTCAATGATGTTGAAATAAAATAGGTATACAGAAATAAGTCTTGATTTAGGCAAAGAAAGAAGAATCAAGGAGACCCACTTCCAAGTTGGGGAAGATGAAACCCTTTCTTCTTCAAGTCTTCAAAAACACTCTCAAACTTGAGAGAAAATAAGAGTTACAAAATAAAATATCTAATTGTGAGTATTATAATGAAGCTTGATAATTAAAACTAACATAAAGCTAGTATTTATAGTGTTCAGAATTAATGTTGCAGCGGATCATTCGGTGAGGTTAGTGTGAATCGCCGATCTACTCGGCGATTCACCTATCGTCTGGTTCATCGCCTTCTTTGCTTGCCTACAACATCTTTGCATCCTGGACAATTGGGCGGTATAATACTGCTTCGCGGAACTGTTCGTTGACACGCCAACTGCAACTTTTCACTGTCGATTTGATCTTCTTCCTTTAGGGTTCAACACACTGGAACAAAAGGTGGAGTAAGGCTCTTTGGCGGCGATTCACCAAATGTGCTTGGCGATGCACAGGCTTCAGTTTCTTCATTCTCTTCAGCCTTTTTGTTCCTTTTTGCGCCTAAGTGTCCATGATTCCATTAAAAACTTCAAATACCTGAAACTTAATAGTTTTCATCAGATATTGAGACAAAATAAGCATTTGAGGACACTATTTCTATTAAAATAAAGCCCTAAATGAGTCCTAATTGTGGAATCATCAAGTTACGAATGCAGAATTTCAGAATTCGATTCAGTTCTGGATCAGAGTTTGACTAACTAGAATAATCAGCAGGCTCCAGTTCTTGTAAACACTAATAGTGGATCAGCAGCAGCCAGGGTTCAAGATTTTGTTCGGATGAATCTTCTTGAGTTTCTAGGGTTGCAGGTTGGTGCGGACCCACAGAACTTCATTGATAAGGTTAAGAAAAGTTTTAGGATGATGCAAGTGACTGGTAATGATAGGATTGAGTTTGCATCCTACCAGCTTAAGGATGTGACTCACATATGGTTCACGCAGTGGAAGGACAACAGGGGTGCGGATGCAGAACCTGTGACTTGGGAGTGTTTTACTAGAGTTTTTCTAAACAGGTTATTTCCAAGGGAGTTGAGAGAAGCAAAGGCACAAAAGTTTATGAACTTGAAGCAGGGTTTAATGTCATTCCAAGAGTATGGGCTGACGTTCACTCAACTCTCCAGGTATGCTCCACACATGATTGCCGATACAAGGGAATAAATGAGTAAGTTTTTATTTGGTGTATCCGATCTTGTGAACACCAAGTGCAGAAATGCTATGTTGTTTGAGGATATGAATATTTGTAGGCTTATGACTCATGCACATCAGGTTGAGGGGGATAATCTTACGGAAATGGCTAAGGACAACAAAAAGGCTAGAGTAGGTAACTATGAGTACTCTCAGCAAAAATTGGGTGGTGGAAATCGCTCACAGTTTCAGCAGAAATGTACAGCCCCAGCACCTTCATTAACTAGTGCTCCATCCCCAAGTTTCCACAGGATCAGAAAGGTAGGGCATCAGGCTCTAAGTATCAGGGGAGTAATTCAGATAACAAGACTTTCCCAACTTGTCCAAAGTGTGGTAAGAACCATTCGGGCGAGTATCTTGCAGTCAAGGAAGGGTGCTTTGGGTGTGGTCAGTCTGGAAATAGGTTGAAGGATTTCCATTCTGCCAGGCAGGGGCAAGGAGGTAATAATAATAGGGCTCAACCTACAGCTCCAGCATCACCTGTATGTCGCCCAACTCAACAGGGTGTGTCATCTGGTGCAGGTGGCGGTCAGCGGCAGAACATGTTGTATGCTCTCCAGGCTCACCAAGACCAGAAAGATTCTCCTGATGTGGTCACTAATACGTTTACGAGTTTTTTATTTAGATGTTTATGCATTGTTAGATCCAGGGGATACACTGTCTTTTGTAACTCCCTATATACTAGTAAACTTCGGTGTCAGCACAGAAACTCTCTCAGAACCCTTCTCAGTCTCTACTTCAGTTGGTGACCCATTTATAGCTAGACGGGTATACAAAAATTGTCATGTCACAGTCTCTCAGAAATTCACCTCAGCAGACCATGTAGAGTTAGAAATGGTAGACTTCGATATCATTCTAGGCATTGATTGGTTACATTCACGTTATGCCTCTGTCGATTGTAGAACTAGGATCGTTTGGTTTCAGTTTCTAAATGAGCATTCTTAGAATGGAAGGGTAGTAGCTCAATGCCAATAGGTCGCTTCATCTCTTACCTTAAGGCCAGGAAGATGATCTCAAAAGGGTATGTCAATCATCTTGTTCGGGTTAAGAATTCAAACTCTGAAACCCCAACTCTTGAGTCAGTCCCAATAGTAAATGAGTTTCCATAAGTGTGTCCAAAAGATTTTCCCGGAATTCCTCTCGAAAGGGAAATTGACTTTAGAATAAATCTCCTTCCAGACACCTAGCCCATTTTGATTCATCATTACAAAATGGCTCTAGTCGAGCTTAAGAAATTGAAAGAACAGCTAAAAGACCTTCTAGATAAAGGCTTCATCAGGCCTAGTATCTCTCCATAGGGTGCTCCAGTGTTGTTCGTGAAAAAAAAGGATGGTTCTCTCAGAATGTGCGTTGACTATCGTCAGTTGAACAAAGTCACAATCAAGAATAAATATCCTATCCCCAGAATTGATGACTTATTCAATCAACTTCAGGGTTCTAGTCATTTTTCGAAGATTGACCTAAGATCCGGCTATCATCAGCTCAGAGTTAGTGATAGTGACATTTCGAAGACAGCCTTCAGGACTTGGTATGGTCATTATGAATTTGTAGTTATGTCTTTTAGATTAACTAATGCTCATGCATCTTTTATAGACTTAATGAACAGGGTGTTCAAACAGTATTTTGACTTATTCGTTATTATCTTTATTGATGATATCCTCATTTATTCTCAGAGTGAGGAGGAGCATGCGACTCATCTGAGAGTTGTTCAACAAACTCTCAAGGATTGTCAGTTATTCGCTAAGTTCAGCAAATGTGAATTCTAGTTGCATTTGGTCACTTTCCTTGGTCATGTGGTATCTAGCAAAGGAATCCAAGTGGATTCTCAGAAAATAGAGGTAGTGAAACAATGGCCCAGACCCACCTCTCCAACAAATATCAGAAGTTTCTTGGGTTTGGCCGGTTATTATATGAGGTTTGTGAAAGGATTTTCATCCATAGCTTCCCCATTGACCAAGTTGACTCAGAAGAAGGTCAATTTTTAGTGGTCAGACGAGTGTGAGAAAAGCTTCTCAGAACTGAAGACTAGGTTGACTAAATCTCCTGTCTTAACTCTACTATATGATTCAGACGGCTATGTGATTTATTGTGATGAATCCAGGGACATTCTAGGTTGTGTGTTGATGCAGTGGTGTAAGGTCATAGCTTATGCTTCTAGACAGCTTAAGGTCCACGAGAAGAACTACTTGACTCATGACCTCAAGCTTGCAGCTGAAATATTAGCCCTAAAGATTTGGAGACATTACTTGTATGGAGTTCACGTAGATGTGTTCACAGATCATACGAGCCACTAATATGTGATCACCCAGAAAGAGTTGAATCTTTGTCAGAGGAGATGGCTTGAATTCCTCAAGGACTATGATATGAATGTGCTTTACCATCCTGGTAAGGCCAATGTAGTGGTTGATGCTCTCAGCAGACTGTCTATGGGTAGTGTAGAACATTTTGATGAAGAAAAAAAGGAATTAGAAAAATATGTTCACTGACTTGCTCACTTAGGAGTTGGTTTTACGGACATGTCAGATGGTAGAGTGGTAGTTCAGAATAGATTAGAATCTTCACTGGTAGTGGAGGTTAAGGAAAAACAAGATAGTGATCATATATTACTTTAGTTGAAAGGTGTAGTTCATCAACATAAAGTTGAGGTTTTCTTCCAAGGGGGAGGTGGTGTGCTTCATTACCAGGGTCACTGATGAGTCCACAAATTGGACTCATTTAGGGCTATATTTTAATAGAAATTGTGTCCTCAAATGTTTATTTTATCTCAATATCTGATGAAAACCTTTAGGTTTTAGGTATTTAAAGTTTGAAGGAAAGCATGGACACTACGTCGCAAAAACAAACGAAAAGGCTGAAAAGAACGATGAAATGAAGGCCTGAGGATCGCCGTCAAAGGGTCTTACTTCGCCTTTTGTTCCAGTGTGCTGAGCCCTGAAGGAAAGGATCAAGTCGGCAGAAAAAAGAGGAGTTGGCACATCGTCAAGAAGTTCCACGAAGCAGTACCATGTCGCCTAATGATCCAGAGCACGACGATGTTGAACGCTGGTGCAAGACGGCGATGAACTACACCAAAAGGCAAATCGCTGAGTTGATCAGCGATTCTGACTAACGATGCCGAATGATCCGCTACAGCACAAATCTGTGAAAACTATAAATACTAGTTAGAGTTGTAGTTTTAGCAGTCGAACAATTATTATAATTTTCATATAGAATAGTACTTTTGATATATTTTTCTCTAAGTTTGAGAGGGTTTTGAAGACTTGAAGATCCAAAGGGTTTCAACTTCAAGGTTTTGGACTTGGGTCTTTTAGATTCTTTACTCTTGACTTGTTTTGAGACTTAAATCTTCATACCCATTTGAATTCAAGCTCATTTTGGTATAAATTTCTATCTCTTTAGCATGTCTAGCTAAAACCCCAATTCTTTGGGTGTGATTTTTTGAATATGGGTTAGATTAGTTGTTGGGTCTTGCTTGTTGGTGGTTTATTTGTTGTTTTGATGTGATTTCATTTAGTAGTTGTGGTGGAACTTAATTAAATTGTAGTTGCAAATATGATTTCACCTTTGTGTTTTCTACCTGCTCGAGAGAGAGAACATAAAACTAAGACTACTAAATTAATGGTCAGTGTGAGTGGGTTAACATGAGCTTCAGCTCGAGAGAGTGAACCTTAGTCCCATATCCACACACTCAGTTCAAGAGAGTGAGTGGGTTAAGGCGGAGGTTGTGCTTCATGCGGCAAGTAGGTATCCGAGAGGAACCCACTTGAAACGGGGTAAGTTGCTCGAGAGAGATCTTATCCCCTCTAAAGTCTAGCCTAGTCACAAATATTCAATGGATTCACTACCAAAATCATGTACCCAATGATTTAGTCTATCCCGTATTCCTATCACATCCCAAGAAACCCGTCTCCATATTAGTATCTTTCTTTATTTTCACTGTTTTTGCTATTTTTGCTTACTTGTTACAAACGCCCATTGTTAATTAACAATTTTGTGTCACCCCTTTGATTTAATATGTTTTTATTCGAAAATGTTTTCAGATATGACTAATTAGAACTTAATTTTTTTATCTATTAATTCTCAAAACCACTCCATGTGGGAATGATCCCAACCCTTGGTTGGGTTATTATACTATTGTACGATCGTAGACACTTGCATTGGAAGTTGTGTCTTGATTACACAAACTTCAAAATGGCGCCGCTGCCGGGGAGTGGTGTTATTTGAAAAAATTTAGTTTAGTAAAATTTGTGTTCTTCTTAGTTATAGTTTACTTACTTTATTTGTAGTTTTGTTTTCTTGTCTGTATTGAAGCAGAAGAAATGAGTATGCCAAGGTTTAAAAATTCTAATTCATTCGCTTTCCCCCACTTGTTACCTTTCCAAACTCACACCTGCACTCTAGTTTCTACATTTCTTGCGTTGTTAGAATATTATTAGTGTTTATTTGTGCTCGGAGTTGGATTGCTTTGCCTCCTAGCATCTCAAAGTACTTTAATCAACATAAAAGGTTGGTTTTCCCGAACCCCGAGGCTGTTTTGAAATTTTTATTCTCTTATCCAATTGGGCTTATTGAATTGATGTGTGTTGGGCCTCTCTGATAGATTTAGGTTATTGAAATGCCAAATTCGATTTGTAAATCCTGTCTATCTTATCTTGATCTTTGTTCCCCTTTTTGTTACTTGTAAAAATGAGTTAAATCTTATGGGGTTGTGTGTACGTGGTGTTTATCATAATTAAGAAGTATGGGTCTGAACTTAATTTTCCTAATGCATAGTTTAATTGTGTTTTTGAGGGTTGCGGGGTTGAAGTCGAGAAGATAGATGGGAAATAGGCACGATGGGCCAATTGGTGAGCTGGGTCGAGCTCGCCAAACCACTCAGAGGTTCGCCTAATGACCCCATCTCGCCTTTAATTTCATGTTACTTGAGATATGGATTCTGTAACTTTCGGTGAGAAGTCCCCGATCACCAAAATCATTCGGTGACTCACCGAAAGTCTCCTCGATCGCCCTTTGTCTGCACCCCCAAACTTTTATTGCATTGTATCTTTCGGTGGATAAAACCCTGCTCGCCAAAGCAACTCGGCAATTCACCGATCTATTCGGCAAGATAATCTGCATTTGTGTCCCTATGAATTTGATTTAGTTATTTTAACTTCTTCCCAAATTCTTTGCAGAAATGGCTAGAACTAAAGTTGCAGGAGAAAGCAGGTTACCCTAAGGTAAAATAAAAGAGATTACAATCAACGAGGATGCAGCTGCATCCAGAAGCAAGGTTGCTAAACTTTCCACAACTGGTGGGAAAGGCAAGGGCAAGGATAAGACCCTTGAACTATCAGATGCAAGCACTGACAATGATGGCTTTTATACAAATTACCCCAACCTATCTAAAAGCGAAGATGTGGGTTCTGATGAGGATGATATGTTAATAGAACAGAGGGCTGAGCGGCGAACTAAGAAGCTGAATGATCCATCCAGGGTCAGGAATACCTAGCCTACCACTCCTACATCTCCAGTTCCAGAGCAGGCAATGGTGTTAGCGCCTCCAGTACTGGGTCCTCCACCTAAGTCAATGAATCAAGTAAAAGCTGAGGGGCTGAGAACAATTCTGGAGGAAAAGCGGTTGTCCATAGAAGGGGTTATAGATAGGCACCCAGAGATAATGGAATGCATGAGATACCATAAGTTCCAAATCTTCACCAAGCCCCGCGGCCCTTATATTCCAAACTGGGTAAGAGAGTTCTACAGTGCATACAGTGCACTAATACCCCATAGAAAGCACCTAGCAGCAACCTTTAAAGAAGTAGACTATCTGGTTGTTAGAGGGAGGAGGGTGAAGTGTGATAGTGAGGCAATTAACGTGGTCTTGGGCATGTCCACAAATATTGGGGATCACTGCCAGCACTTGATCAGAACAAAGAAACTGGATAAGATGAAAAAGTGGTTAGCCCCACTAATTTTAGACGAGACTCCGAAGTGGTTGGCAAAAGAAGTTTCGATTGAAAAGAAGGAACTAAACATAGCAGCAAGGTTCTTGTTCGGCTTTATCAGCAGCACAATCATGTTATCCCAGAATGAGTCGATTCTTCGCCTTGCCAAGGCAGCTTGCCTGGGTTGCATCATAGAGGAAACAAGGATAAAGTTGGATGAAATCATCGCTTCAGAGATACTCATGCATGCAAGGCAGAGCCAAACCTCACTTCCATTCCCAGTGTTGATCACAACATTGTGCGAATAAGTTCGGATACCTCGGGATGCCATGAAGGATGTTGAAATAATGCCCACAACCTCTACTGATATCCGGAGGATCGAAGCTGAGTACCTTAAGGATCAATCAGAAATGAAGAAGGCAGCATTAGTGGAGTTAGTAAATATAGAATCATCACCGGCAGAAGCACTTCCAGGTTCTTCTACTACTGCACGGTCTCCTAGATCCATTGTTGTTGCTGCTGTTACCTGGCCTCCACTCACCCAGGCTTCCTTACTCTGGATGGGACAACTTGCCCTTTTTGCTGACTATCGGGCTGCCAGTCTAGAGGCCTCTGTCCCAAGCATGATCCAGATTGCCCTAGCTGATGTTGTGACACCTCTAAACACTACCATTAAAGCCCTAGTGCCAGGATAGCGGTGTGTGAGCACAACCAAGAGGCCACAGAGAAGGTGACGGCTTTAAAATCTGCCATTGCTAAGCTGCGAAAAGATGTAGACCACCTGACATCCACCGATGTGTCCATGGTCTTTGGAACAGTGGAAATTCCAGACGTGCCTGAGATGCCTCAGACCACCACTGGACATGGGGATAGAGCGGAGCAGACAGCCGAGGCAGAGTCAGAAGCAAAGACTGATGAAAAGATACTTGTGGAGACTAAGAGAGCTGCAGATGAAGACCTGACCGAGACAGAAGCAATTATGACAGATGTTGTTGTGCAAGCTTCTTTATCACCTGTTGCTGGATTCAGTGGAGCAGGTCCTTCTGCAGTCACGTCGGACATTGAAGCCCAGACAGACGGAGTGACAGATTAGCCAGGATCACCTATTTATCTCTTTCTCTGTCTTTCTTTATTTTACATACTAGATCCTTTGTTATTTGCATTTGAGGACAAACGCTTTTTATTTGTGGTGGGGTGAGGGCCACCTTTTGTGTGTGGTATTAATATTCGTGTTTTGTTTATATTTGGGTTGTGAGTTTTGATGTCGTTTAAATACTGTGTTTCTGTGGATGTTTGATCTTATTGCTACTTTTATTTTAAAATTGCAAAATGATTTTGACCCTTCCAAAAAAAAAAAGTGGCCACTTCTTGTGTGTTGAATGTGGCTGTTCTTTTGCAAAATTTGAGTCTCGGTTCTGATCAATACCGATGACTTGAATAGTGCTCTCAATTGAACGAACATGATTGCGCGGCTACGATGAGGCCAAATGAAGTTGCATAGACAATATGTGAACTCTTTGCATTTCGTTACGACTAGCTTAGTATCAAATTGAGTCTCTTATGATGATCATTGCACACTAGCGAAAGTGTAGAGTCTTGTTTTACCGTAGTGTCAATACCTAGTGTGATGAGCTTACTTTGAACCATGCATGATAGATCCTAGAATTTTCCCCGTTGGTTCGGTAGACTAAGTAAGGCTATCTCTTGATATGATCTTAGGCAACTTCGAAGAGTGTGAGCCAATTTGACATATACCTCTTTGTGGCCTACCTTGTGAGTGTGTGAACCTCTCTTGAACACCCCTTGAGCCTTACCTTTCTTTGGAAGAAACTTGATGAAAATGTAACCTTCCTTGATGCATTACCCATTATCCTCATGAAGTTGTGGTTAATTGAGTAGCCAACTTAGGCTAAAATCCTAAGTTGGGGGTATGGTAAAAAGAAAGGGTAAATCAAGAAGTGCAAGAAAGTCCTTCTAACCCATGGTGTAAGAAAAATGGAACTCCTCCATATAAAAAAAACAATAAAAAGAAAAAGAATGAAAAAGAAAAGTGGTGGAATAAAGTTGAAAATTACAAAAGAAAATGGGGTTTCCAAACAATCTATGGAAAGGGAATAATAGGAGAACTTATGATCACTAAAGAGAATGATGAAGGAAAAGGAAAGGAAGTGTTGTGAGTACCACAATTCATGAGGATGAAAGTCACTGAGCCTAAATGACCATACTTTTACACTCAACCCCATTACAAGCCTTGAAAAGACCTTTTTTATCTTAATCGAGCTTAAATAATAGTTGATCGAAAAATATAGGTAAACTTATGGGTGAAAGCATGCATTGTGTTCTTTCGTGTGAGAGTGAGCGTTACATTTGATTCCGAAACTTTAAATGATTAAACCTTTGTGTGTGAAATTGGAATCATTCCTTGTGTGAAGGCATTTGAACACTTTGGTTGAGTTTGAACTTGCATTTGAAGCAAGTATTGCAAGGATGAGATTCTTTGATATTGGTGTGTCACAACTTGAATCTTTGGGTACACATTTGATCTTTGCATAAGTAACTTTTGTGTGCATACATGATTGAGTCTTGTATAGCACTGTTCGAGACTTTCTTTATGAACGACTGAGCTTGAGTTTGCTTGAGGACAAGAAAAAGTTTAAGTTGCAGGTGTTGATGAGTCCATAAATTGGACTCATTTAGGCCTATATTTTAATAGAAATTGTGTCCTCAAATGCTTATTTTATCTCAATATCTGATGAAAACCCTTAAATTTCAGGTATTTGAAGTTTGAAGGAAAGCATGGACACTACATCGCAAAAAGGAATGAAAAGGCTGAAAATAATGAAGAAATGTAGGCCTGAGGATCACCGAGTCCACTTGGTGAGTCGTCGAAGGGTCTTACTTCTCCTTTTGTTCCAGTGTGCTGAGCCCTGAAGGAATGGATCAAGTCGGCGGAAAAAGGAGCAGTTAGCACATTGCCGAGAAGTTCCGCGAAGCAGTACCATGTCGCCCAATGACCTAGAGCACGACGATACCGAAGGTTAGTGAAAGACAGTGATGAACTATACCAAAAGGTGAATCGCCGAGTTGATCGGCGATTCTGACTAGCGACGCCGAATGATCCGCTGCGGTACAAATCTGTGAAAACTATAAATACTAGTTAGAGTTGTAGTTTTAGCAGTCGAACAATTATTATAATTTTCATATATAATAGTACTTTTGATATTTTTGCTCTCAGTTTGAGAGGGTTTCTAAGACTTGAAGATCCAAAGGGTTTCATCTTCAAGGTTTTGGACTTGGGCCTGTTGGATTCTTCACTCTTGACTTGTCTTGAGACTTAAATCTTCATACCCATTTGAATGCAAGCTCATTTTGGTATAAATTTCTATCTCTTTAGCATGTCTAGCTAAAACCCCAATTCTTGGGGTGTGACTTTTTGAATATGGGTTAGATTAGTTGTTGGGTCTTGCTTGTTGGTGGTTTATTTGCTGTTTTGATGTGATTTTGTTTAGTAGTTGTGGTGGAACTTAATGAAATTGTAGTTGCAAATATGATTTCACCTTTGTGTTTTCGACCTGCTCGAGAGAGAGGACGTAAAACTAAGACTACTAAATTGATGGCCAGTGTGAGTGGGTCGACATGAGGTTCAACTCGAGAGAGTGAACCCTAGTCCCATATCCACACACTCAGCTCGAGAGAGTGAGTGGATTAAGGCGGAGGTTGTGCTTCATGCGGCAAGTGGGTGTCCGAGAGGAATGATACACTCAAATTACACCTCCCTAAAGAGGCGTAAGCGATCGTTATCAAGTAAAGAACCCAACTTGTAAGTTGGGGTCGATCCCACAAGGAAAATGGTTTAGACTTTACTTTAACCCACGATTATATTCAATTAGTCAAAGTATTTCCAAGAAAACAACAATTAATTAAAAGGG